>QMIH01001096.1:189066-199122 GCA_003987875.1 Clarias batrachus | reverse complement strand
TAATCATTAGGAAATTAAAAGACATCAATACGCGGTCTTATAATTCTCTCCCGGCAAAAAAACCCCTCATAATTTGTGGATCCACGTCCACAGGATCTTCATTAAAAGCTCACGTCGTGCTCAATAAACCTCTGAAACAAACTTACCCTGGAACATAACCTGCTACCGAGCAGGTTATCTTCAGAGAGCAAGTTGCTATGGTTACAAACATACCCAGAGAGTTGCCTCCGTTTTTGGAACCGAAAGTTGAGGATATCCACTAACTTACTCTTAAACTTACCCTGGTATGTCACATAACCTGCTTCCTGGAATACCCCCCTGACAAATGTCCTTCAAATATTTAGTGTCCTTCAAATGTTTAGCGTGCGCAGGGGTGGTCTGACTCTGCAGCCAGTAAATGGGTTCTGTGTAAATTCAAAGGAGTGAGACACCCTGCTGAGCTACAGGTGAGGAGGAAGGCAGTCTCTGAGGCACAGAGAAGAAGTCTCTGAATTGTTACTGTATGTTTCAGTGGGAGAAAAAATACCTTCAGGCTCAAGAGACAATGATGGTAAGAGTGTTTATTTTGTTACTTTATTTCTTATTGTTGTTGCTGTAAACAAAGCTCATTTATTAATACTGCCATGTTTGTCTTTCACAAATCTCAGATGAGTCTCAGGTACCACTAACATGTCACCACTGAGAAGCCGCAGTAATTCACTTACACCTATAAGGGTAAATGAGTCAGGAACAGGGAGGATTAGCGAGCTCTTTAAGAGCATGTGCATTAAGAATTTCGAGAGAGAGTCAGTGGGTGCACTGTACTCTGAAAGCTACAGTAACTGCAGTATACTGTAAGTATTAGTGTCTGACACTGTTAGCCTGACAGGGCCAGAGATGACTTTTGTTACATTAACAGCTGCTATTACTCTACAAAATGTGAACTTCCACAAAAATTGTGTATTTGTACTTTTAAACGACTTATTCCTTTTCAGTAAATTAATGTCAATACTTCAGTCAAAATAAATGTATATTCATGTAAATATTCTTACATATATAATACAGTATATACATTGACACATCTTGTTCTAATTCCATAGAGGTCAATATGTTGAAAACTTTTACATATCTGTAGCTGCCTGCTTCTGTGTGATATTTACATTAACATTTTCCAGCTCTGATTACTGCCAGTGATAATGATGAACATAATAATGAACATTTTTAGATCAAACATTGGAATGTGGGAGAAGAGGCATTCAGTAGAGAGACAAGTCCTTTGCTAGTAAGTATGGAGTGCAATATAAGACTAGTTTGACTAGTTTTGAACTCCTTCAACCTTTGATCATTTCGAGTCCAATTTAATACTGTGTAGAGATTCTTTCTGTATTAAGGGGCTCCAGTTTCACTTTAACATATTTAGTATTAAATATGATTGAGTATTTCGTTAATCTGTTTCTCGGGCAACAGAGAAAAAGATTAAGTTTTTATTTTGAATCTAAGATCCTAATGTGTTCTTTTCTTCTCTCTTCCAATCCATCTTAATGCACCAAGGATCTAGTTGTTTACTGCCTGTTTGGAAGAGGATCTTTCTTGGATGCACTGGACTGACCATTTTGCTGTTTTGGTATGTTTTAGATTTGACTTGCTTGCACTGTGGCATTAGGATTCTAAACTAAAAGGTGAAGTTATTTGTACACATACATTATATAAGACCTATAGAGTAAAAAAAAAGTGACCACATTGTAATTTATTTGTAATAAAGTTTCCAATCCAACTTTAATTGGAACATTGGGAATCTTGTTTGAAATTGTTCATTTCTTCATAGGTTTTTAGTCAAGGATATTTCACAGCAATGTTTAAGTTTGTGAGAGAGAATGTTCCACTGTTATAGCACAATAGTCTAAATGTTTCATTTTGTTTTTCATTTCAGGATTTTACTGTAATGCTATAAAAATTAACTTCTTTTTATTGTATTTTGCATCATACTCGTACTATACTGTGTCGCAGTTCTACAGCTATTTTACAAATATTATAATCTTGAGTTTGTGTTAACACCTTATTGTATGGAAGCAAATTAGAATCATAATTACTTGAATTATATCAGCCTTTGAAAAATACATTTTGAAATTAAATCACTGTTGAATTGTTAATTTTGAAATTTAAATACTACTGAATTTATTAAACTGAAATATTTGACTTTAAAAAGCAACATCTTTGAATTGAAGTGCTCTGAATGTCACACAAAATTTTCAACAATCCATTTCAACTGTGAAATTCAGATAGAAAATTCAAGCTTGGAAATTCAAATACAAATTCAATACAAAATTCATGCACAAATTCAATACAGGAAAAGCAATCGAGCCAGAACGGAATCTGTTCGTCAGTCACGTGACCCAGGGAAGCGGACGTCTTCGATACCGGCTCCCAGTGAGTCTCGCTACATGGCGGAGTCCAGCGCCTCGGTAAGTGCACCTGCGGTGTGTTACACTAATTATATATATTATCAGATGTTTTAGTCATTTTACTGTGATAAAGGAATTTAGTCAAAGTATAATAATAATGCCTCAGCAGTGCCACAGGCTGATCACCTCCATGCCATGCCACACTGAAAGAGCAATTCATGCTAAAGCAGCCGTGAAAAAGTATTGAATGCATAAATTAACATAATTATTTCAGAATTTCTGCATTACAAATACTTTTTGATTGATCCTGTGTAATATTCTAATATTAGATACTGGATTTTTGATTTTCATGACATAATTATCGAAATTAAAACATAAAAAGCTTGAATATTTCTCTTTGCATGTAATGAATCTAAATTATATGTGAGTTACACTTTTAAAATTAAATTACAAAAGAAAGATAAATGCCAGTGGATAAAAAGTGTTTTTTTTAATAAATATAATCATTTTTAAACTTGCTGACATATTACTGTAGGAATATGTTTTAATTTTCTTGGAAAATAATTAGCTTAATCTCAGCACCATTGTATTTTCCTGTAACACCACACCCTGTTGTGTTTTATGGTTTGCTCAGTTGTATACAGTATCTGCTTTTCAGTAAACGGCATTACAGTCATGACTAATGTAAGCTGAGTAGCTCATTGCTGTTTGCTGTTGTTGCTGAGCTGTAATTTCAGGTCTTGAATGTTTCACTACAGTAGACTTCAATACTGAAGGCTGTGTGGTTGGAACAGAGGAGGGGAAATGAGGGTACCTGATGAGGTTGTTACATCGGGACGCTGGTATCAGATTGTTTTTAAAAGGTAAAGTTTTTTAATGAAATGATGTCTGAACAACATTGACTACATGACGATGGGATGTTGAAAGTACAGTAAAGGTTTGTGAAAATGGTTGAAATGAGTCCAAACTGTGCTAAGAAGAACAACAACAAAAGCTAAAACAGTTGACAAAATGATGACAGTTTTAAAGTACAGTACACGTAATTCCATCTGGTTTGAGCGATTGGATCCCAACATGCCTTGGAAACGCATATAACCACCTAGATTTTAGGTTCCCTTGTTGCCTGCTTTCTCGGCATGAGACTCTGCAGAGCCTCTGTTGGTGTGCTGTGGTGTCTGACACCAGGATGTTGGCAGTAGGTCCTTTGGGTGCTGTGAGTTGTGGCATGGTGCCTTTGTGGATATCATGGGTTCTTGATCAGATTGGCATCTGGGTAACCTGGAAACCAGGTCAGCAACCAGAATAGTTCCCTTTCAAAAGCTACACTCGATGCTGCGTGAAAACGCTATTGGTACATCTCTTTGTTCTCCGGTTCTGAAGCCTGTGTATGTCAAAACTGCTGAATACCTCGGCTTATAACCTCTCCCAGCCATGACCTCACGAATAAGGTGCACCTTCAGGTTATAAAAAGGAGTGAACCGGAAACATCCGCAGATCTTTTTGTCTTCAGGACCACTTTGTGCTTGCGTGTGTGTGTGTGCAACAGCATCACGGTAGGAAAGAAAAACTTTACTTACCAACAATGGCAAGAGTTGGTTGAGAGATGCGTGCCTCCGTGTGATTTCTTTTGGAGGGCGATCTCCAAGACTTTTTCTTGAATGCTTGGGTTTCAAGGAAAGTGCAAGCATTGTATCTCCCTATTAAGGCACTTCGCGCGGCTCATTCCTGGGGCTCGCGTGCGTACGAGACGGTATTTCCCCCTTTCTCTTGCCCTCTCCCTGGATCAGGAAGTTTTTAGCGTCCGCTTCTCAAGCGAGCTCCCGCGCTTCTTGTGAGCAGACGAAGAAACTCACGTGCTTCCATGGAGATAGCATGCAGATCGGGCAGACGCCCATGAGCCGGAATTCCCCTTTCTCTCGCGCTCTCCCCGGATCAGGAAGTTTTAGCGTACGCTTCTCAAGTGCGTACCGGGGCCGAGTAGATTTCCTCTCTCGCCGCAAAAATAAACAAATAAAAGAATTAAAATAAATTAATTAATTAATTTAAAAAAAATCCCCAAGCGCTCAAAGTTAGACGACAGGTTTCTGTCGGGTGGCCATGGGAGGGACCTCAACGAGGGTTCCTCCCCTTTTTTGGCGACCTCCATGATGAGTTAACTCTTTCATGGAATAAGCCTTATTCATCCCCTGTTTTATTATGATACCCCAGATTGAAGAGACACTTGCAAGCTATCTCTCTCCTGGGAACTCATCCTCCCTTAAAAAGCCCACACTGTCCACCAAGCCATGTAGTCTAACATCTTCGTTGGTGGGGAAAGCTTTTCAGTCAGTGGGTCAGGCTGGTGCTGCCCTGCACACCATGGTAGTTTTGCAGGCATACCAAGCGCACCCGCTAAGAGTTCTGAGCACTGGTGGGTATATTGATGGCGCCGAGCCACAGATTTATTTCTGCGTGCCACCAAGCAGACGGCCATTCTATGGCTGCCGCGGTCGCCGCGGAGAGACTTCTGTGATTAAACCTCACGGCATTATTTCCGCCAAAAGGGAAGTCCTGAGGTTGACGTGCCCAGGACCACGGGGGTGTCTCCCCCTGGGGAGGGACGTGTAAAAATTCCAATAAGGGATAAAGACTCCTCTCTGGCACCCTACTGGGGCCGTTGTCTAATCTCCGCCACCAGTGGTGTTTGGAGAAGCAGCGGTCTCCAGCGAAATGTTAGGTGCTCGGTTCCTTCCTGCATTGTTTCAGGATGCCGGACACCTAACACCTCCCCCCCCCTCTCCGTTGCATCGTTCTCCGTGTTTCAATGGCATGGTCTTAACTTCCATGAAACCGGAACGAGCGCATCTGCTGACTTGCCAATTACAGACTTTGCTGGGAAAAGGGGCCATAGATTATGTTCCCCTTCCAGATGAGAGATGGGGGGATTGCGTCCAATTTTACATCTTCTTGGGCTGAACATCAAAATGTTGACAGCCAAAATGATCGTTTCTCAAATTCAACCAGAGGTTTGGTTTGTGACAGTCAACCTGAATGATGCATATTTTCATATAGAAATTTTGCCACAACACAGGAGGTTCCCAAGGTTTGCTTTCGGGGTCGAAGCTTACCAGTATCGGCTCCTTCTATCTGGCCTAGCCCTGTCACCTCGCACATATAAAATGCACGGATGCAGCTCTGGCTCTATGATTCCAGGGCATCCGTATTCTGAATTGTATAGACGACTGGCTGATCCTAGCTCAGTCTTAATAGCTAGCGCTTCGACATCGGGATGTCGTCCTAGCTCATCTCCATTCTTAGGATTGAGACTCAACATTACGAAAGGCGTTCTCTTTCCTGTTCAGAGGAAAGAGAAGCTGTTTCCCACTTGTGTCGAACCCATCCTCCAGCACCTTAAAGGAAATCAAGCTAGGCCAGAAAGTGACTCCATCACGTTCAAAGATCTTTAGGTCTCATGGCAGCTGCTCCACGGTGATAACTTTGGGCCTTCTGCACATGAGGGCGTTTTCAGTTGTGGCTATGAGCCAGGTGATTTCTGCTTTGGGCACAGGACAAGTTCCTGTCCCTCAGAGCGATTTACATTCCGGGGCACATGAATGTAGGAGCTGACTTGCTATCCACACAAGCTGTGACACATGGGGACTGGAAACTCCACACCGATGTAGTCAGTCAATCTGGGAAAGACTTTATATAGCAGTGATGGATCTCTTCATCTCACAAGAGGCAGCACAATGTCCCCTTTACTACTCTGACTCCTCCAGCTCCCCTGGGTCTGGACGCCATGGCCCACACGTGGCCCAGATTACGCTTTTATGCGTTTCCTCTGGGTCCGTCAACAGGGTTTGCGCCTCTTATCAATAGCGCTCCAGTGGCCGACCAGAGTGTGGTTCTCGGATCTAATATATCTCCTCGACGACTCACCCAGGGTGATTCCAGTGAGGAGGGATCTTCTGTCTCAGGCGCAGGGGACAATATTTCATCCCCGGCCCGAGCTCTGGGACCTTCACGTTTGGCCCCTGAAGGGGACCAACTAATACATGCTGGTCTTCCAGCCAGCATAATTGAAACCATTTTAAGTGCCAGGGCTCCCTTCACTAGAAGAACTTATGCCCTCAAATGGAGTGTATTTGAAAGTTGGTGCATGGTAAGACATGTAGACCCAGTCAACTGCCAGATTGTTTCAGTGCTGGAGTTTCTGCAAGAAAAGTTGTCCTCTGGCTTATGCCCTAGTACTCTCAGAACATACATAGCCACTATTTCAGCATGCTCTGACCGATGGGGTTTCAGTGGAAAAGCACCATTTAGTTGCCCGTTTTATTCATGGAGCTAAACGGTTGAGGCCACCCACTAGAGCGATGGTCCCTTCATGGGACTTAGCTATCGTACTCGAAGGCCTGGCTGACACCCCTTTCGAAACCACTAGTGTCAGCGCCTGTCAGGCTTCTGTCTCTTAAGATGGTTTTTCTTATGGCTATTACTTCTTTGACGAGGATTGGCGATCTGCAGGCTCTGTCAGTCTCCCCATCCTGCCTAGACTTTGCCCCTGGGCTAGTCATAGCTATTCTGCATCCTCACCCAAACTATCTTCCCAAGGTCCCATTCTCGACCATGAACCCAGTCGTTCTCGAAGCCTTCTGTCCTCTGCCTTTCACAGCTCCAGAGCAGGAAAGATTTCACTTACTGTGTCCAGTATGTGCTCTTCAGATTTACATCCACCGCACTAGCCAGTGGCGTAAGTCAGAGCAGCTCTTTATTTGCCATGGGGGTCGCAACCGGGGAGGCGACCCCACTAGACAATCTCTGTCACACTGGGTAAGAGATGCCGTTGCCCTAGCCTATGAGGCGCGTGGTCACATTTTGCCTCTGGGAATCAGGGCTCATTCAACCAGGGGGATTGTCTTATCAATTGCAGTTAGATATTATAGTCTGGATGTCAATGCTACTCCGGACTCGTGGATCCTTGAGTCAGCATCCCAGAGCTAGGTCTGAGACCTCCTTGGCTATTGTGCGCACATTCTACACAACCGAGGGGTACAGACACCTGCAATGCGGCAGTGTTGGTATTCTCGTTCCCATAGCCTTTTCACGCAGCATCGAGGGTAGCTTTTGAAAGGGAACATCTCGGGTTACTTAGCTGTAACCCTGTTCCCTGATAAAGCGGGAACGTGATGCTGCTTTTCAATGCCGCACTGCTGGCGGGCCTGGACGTCCTTCAGACAAAATTGACCTGAGGATGTTTCCGGTTCACTCCTATTTATAACCTGCAGGTGCACCTTATTCGGTGACGCCATGCCTGGCAGAGGTTATAAGCCGAGGTATTCGGCGGTTTTGACATACACAGGCTTCACAACCGGAGAACAAAGAGATGTTCCCATAGCGTTTTCACGCAGCATCCTGTTCCCGCTTTATCAGGGAACAGGGTTACAGCTAAGTAACCCGACACGATTTTTTGTTTTCAGTTATTTGTGCTGCAATGTCTTTTCTGTGAGAACGGACCAGACTGGCTAACCCAACCCCCAAAGAAAATGACATTCATGATCCAATGTTAGTGTCATTGGGTCTTAATCAGAAACAGAATTGAGTTTTATTCACCAATTGTGTTGACATTCCTGATCCACACTTCAGCATTCAGAAAAAAGAAGCAAGATGCTTTTTTACCCAATGGTCTTCAATAACAAATAGTCTGTCACATTTCATATGAAATACTCCACTACTCCCACTGCTCTTATTTCAAGCTGCAAAATTGTGTCACTTAGGCAAAAAAAAAATTGCTGACAAAAGCCTATCAAGAGAGAAATGGATTTCTCTGCAAGCAGCGTTCAGAAGCAGTCGCGTGTGAACACAAAATGTAGCGTCATCACTTCCTTAATTTTAAAAAGTATTTAAGATGTTCAGTTTAAGTTCCACTTCCACAACATTCCCACATTTATTCAGCTCTGCTGTAGCACACAACACGCGGGAAGCTGAGAAACAACTGCAACATGCATTTCAAGATGATGAGAGGCCTCGTTGTCATCGCCTTCTTTCCCTGCATTGCTGCATTGCGGCTGATGTGAGGAAAACTCTACGCAGAGTCAACCCACGTAAAGCTGCTGGACTGGACAACATCACAGGCAGAGTGCTCAGAGAATGTGCAGAACAGCTGGCAGATGTTCTCACCAACATCTTCAACATCTCTCTGAGCAGCGCCACATGCTTCAAGTCTACCACGATTGTTCCCGTGCCGAAGAAGTCTTCTGTGTCCTGTCTCAACGACTACCGCCCTGTTGCACTCACACCCATCATCATGAAGTGCTTCGAGCGGCTCGTCATGAGACACATCAAGATCCTGCTGCTCCCCTCACTAGACCCCCTGTAGTTCGCGTATCGTTCAAATCGTTCAACGGACGACGCCATTTCCACCACACTCCACCTGGCACTGTCACATCTTGACAAGAAAGACACTTACGACAGAATGCTGTACACAAACTTCAGTTCAGCATTCAATACAATCATCCCCCAACACCTGATCAGGAAGCTGAGCCGTTGGACCTGAACATCTCCCTCTGTAACTGGATCCTGGACTTTCTGACGGGAAGGCCTCAGTCAGTACGGATTGGGACCTGCACCTCCAGCACTACCACACTGAGTACTGGTGCCCCCAGGGCTGCGTGCTCAGTCCCCTGCTGTTCACACTGCTGACTCATGATTGTGTAGCGACACACAGCTCCAATCATATCATCAAGTTCGCTGATGACACGACCGTGGTGGGTCTCATCAGCAAAATCGACGAGTTAGCGTAGAGAGAGGAAGTGCTGAGGCTAACGGACTGGTGTAAAGACAACAACCTGTCTCTGAACGTCGAAAAGACAAAAGAGATGGTTGTCGATCACTCTCCGCTCAACATCGACGGCTCTTCTGTGGAGATCGTCAAGAGCACAAAATTCCTGGGCGTCCACCTGGAGGAGAACCTCACCTGGTCCCTCAACAGCAGCTCTCAGCATAAGAAAGTCCAACAATGTCTCCTCAACACAAAAAGACTGGACTGATAAACACACACACACACACACACACACACACACACATACACAAATCTCTCAGACGAACGGACTGAACTGATTAACACACACATGCACAATCACACTGATATACAACCATCTAAATGTGTTCATACCCACCTACCTGATCTACTATTTGCAATATTTGCACAATATTTATCTCACTCTGCTATTTGCACAAAAATATCTTTGACATCATGTAAATTGTCTACTGCTGTTTTTTGTTTTTTTTCCCCACTACCTCAACTCATACCTCATCACACAGTCTGCTATTTGCACAAAATATTTTTGACACAATGTCAATTTTTTTTTCTCTATTCTTCAACACATACCTCATCACTAAAGAAAAAGCATTTCACTAGAGATGTGTTACATTGTTGTGTTGTGTTGTTGTGTTATCGTGTACAATTGCACATGCACTTTGTTGTCTGTTGTCCAGTGTTGCCTTTTCTAGTATAAAAATGTAAAATCTGCGTTGCTAATTTATGTTGTGTTGTTAATTTATGTCATTTGCATGTATGTAGCACCTTGGTCCTGGAGGAACGTTGTTTTATGTCACCGTGTATTGAACTGTATATGGTATGGTCACACCCCAGACAGCCGGCTCCACTTACGACTCCAAAACCAGGCTCCAAAATTAT
>QMIH01001096.1:142827-163929 GCA_003987875.1 Clarias batrachus | reverse complement strand
TATAGTAGATATTAACTTTTAGTGCAGTTATTGGTCTTGATAATATACAGTAGATCTAGATAATTTACATCCTCATGTATTATAGTAGCTAGCATTACTATATTAAGGAAAGTAAAGCTGTTTAAGATAATGAATGAATATACTAGCGAGACTTGAATGGCATCTTTTACTTGCACACTGGGGAAAGAATGCCACGTCACACTATACCAAAAAGCCAAAGGTTTGCAGACACATCAAGGTTCTATGCATGCCACTCGAGTTCTTCCACTTTGGCCAACTGTGTCTTCATGGAGTTTGCTTTGAGAACAGGGACATTGTGATACAGAGATTGAACACTTTGGTAGAGTGAAGGGAAATCATAATGGTACAGCATACAAGGGACATTTTAGACAATTGTGCGTTTCTATTTTTGTAGGGAAAATAAACAAAAAACAAAAATCTTGGCTATCATAGTGAGAGTTTCACAGACTTTTAGCCATATTGATAAGAAACATTATCTTTTGCCAACAACATGCTGATCAGGATCTTGATTAGTACATTTGACTGTATATTGATCTTAACTGTGCATACGTATGGCATTTGAATTCACAAAAATCCACATAAATGAGGACTTCATGGATGAATCAGATCTCACAGACATGATCAAATGTCCTATAGTGTCTTCTGAGTCAGGTAAGAACAACACATATGCATCTGATTGAATTTTGTTTTAATTTTTTATTGGTTTTGGGTAAAAATACAGCCATTGCAGTAAAACACAATATACTGTTTATTTTTTATTTTTATATATGTACCAAAAAAATGTATAAGTAGGTATTTGTGCTTGTATAAATTCTGTTCACTGTTGCAAGTGATATAGATAAACACCATAGCATAAAATTATGAAAAAGATCAATGGCATAATCACTTCAAACAAAGAGTTTGTGTCATCAGCGTATTGATTACTCGCAATATATTTGGATAGCATATAACAAAGATGGAAGAATTCCATTTGCCTAAAATACTGTAGCTTAGTCGCTAGACATAGTCGCTCGGAGAGACATTCACGCTGTTGTGGGGCTATTCAAGGCTGAGGTGTGGTTGACCTGGTTATGAGGATGCTGAGACATTTGTTTCATTTTAGTGCTGTGAAGAGATCAAAAGGCAAACGTCACTATGGGCAGGAAGTACTTCCTGTTTACTGAAACAGTCTACAAAATGTAGTTAAAAAAAAAACAAAAAAGCTAAACATTAAAATATACAGTAATACACAAAGTAGTACACAAAGAGAAAAAAACCTTACCTTAGAAGTTTTAGGATGTTGCGCACCCACTCGTCCTGTGCACTGGCACACACCTTCTTGTTACGCTTTGTAATGAATCTGGAAAGGTATATGATTGATTGATTTTATTGAAGTACTTATGTGGTACTGTACAATAGTAATACTTCTTATAGGAGAAATTGTATGCCGTAAGTTGTATGATATGATTATATACAGTACTAGAGTAGGTTTAGTCTTGTGCTTGGTCGCAGTCTGCTCGTGTACTGTATGTCTGAAGGATATCTAACCACACTGAATTGTGGGTAACGGTTGGTGGCACTATGTGGTGAGATGACTCACATGATGGCGTCGATGCGGCACACCTCGCGGGAGCTCTGCTCTGCGAAACCTTTTATGACTTTGAAATCCAGCGGCGTGCGAGTGTACTTGACGCAGCAGGCATGGTTCAGTGGCCCATCTGGCAACACACACACACACCATTGTCACTGTACAGCAATGTAGTTTTATATATAAAGGAGTTATTAATAGTAGTAATTGCATAATATAATAGTATTAAAAAAGCCTGAAGGAAAACTGAATGAAAATTCTAAATCATTAATCACTAATAATAATTTTTATTAAATAATATTCTTTTAAAAGATTTATAGCATAATTACATAATTATATTCAAAGGTATATATTACAGAAACTATTTTCTTCTTTTTTTTTTCTTTTTTTTTCTTTTTTTTCTTCTTTTTTTCTTTTTCTTTTTCTTTTTTTTTCTTTTTTTTTTTTTGTTACTAGTAAAAAATTAAAGTTTAAATGTACAGTATATTCCGGTTGTATTGCAACAATGTTAATGAAGACAGATGCCGTATACGTGGTGCTGCGTAATGTAATGCTGTATACATGGTGCTATAATAATAATAATAATAATAATAATAATAATAATAATAATAATAATTAAAGGGGGTTAATGCAGATCTACATAAAAATATGATTTGGTTATCATATAGTATTTTATCATTTATCTTTATTATAATTCTAAAAATTATACAATTATTCTCAATAATTTGATGAATGTGTGGTTATAAAACTATGATGATGATGATGATGATTATAATAATAATAATAATAATAATAATAATAATAATAATAATAATAATAATAATAATAATAATAATAATAATAATAATAAAATGAAAAGGCACTTCGGCAAGTGATATAATATCTATTAGATCATATTAAATTATTGCACTTTGTTTTTGATTACAATTCCTCCTGAAACAGCAATATTCGCAACACAAAGTATAGCCTCAAGTGTAAGAAGCTCAAATTGCAATATCCAAGTATTTAAAAGTATTTTAAAGTAAACTATTCCAAAATGTAGTTATTATAATCGCACTTACATGCATCTGTCTGTGGACAGAACACGCACAAAAGCCAGACCCCGGCAGAGATGATGGTCACCAGTCCTTTCAGATACATCATGGCACGAGGATTAGAGACAGACACACATACACACATGCTGCTGTCTTATATATATATCACAGATCAGGGAGATAACATACCCTACGCTTCAACTCCCCCACACACATAAGTGTTATACATGTGGGTATTTTTCTGAGGATGGTGCGGTGACTGAAACGGGGACAACAGCGTCAAGATAACGGGGACAGGAAAACCAGTTTGTGTTTTTGATATTTCCAAGATATGCTTACAATGCAAAGATAAAAAAAAAAATTAAAAGAACTCACAGACACAGTTTGTGAAGTGATTAGAGACAAGAGACATCTTGAACAGGGAATTATTCTTTAGTGTTGTCACACTCCAGACAACAAATCTGTTTGATGGTTTCGGTCTTGTCTTAAACTTGGGGGAAATCTTTACTCAGGCTTGTCCTGCCTTGGCCTAAKAAGACTCAAGGCAGTTTTTTTTTCTTTTTTCTAACACCACTCAAGATGGTTACATCATTTCCTTAAAGAGATACTATGTGTTCTCATTATGGTACAAAATGTAATTGTGTAGGTGGGCATGTGGAGTTACATACTGTACACTTTAATTTCAAGTGACGACATATACAAATCCAACTTAAATGTGTACAAAATGAATCGTATAACACCAAATTAGATTAATCCGTTGGTTCAAAAGAAATTTCTCTCTCCTATAGACAAGGTCTTGACCTGGCTTCTCAAGATGGTCTTGAATCAAAAATTATAATTAAAAAAAATAATACAGTGTCTGTAATTACTGTATTATTCTACTACAACATTGTTTCACATTGTTAATTAAGGGTGACGTATTCTATTTTAATAATTCGTTTTTGGGGGGGAATTGTGTGGCTTCTTTTGCACCACTGGTTTACATCCCAAACAAATGCCCCAAAACCCATCGCTGGGGTTGCACTGTACCCTTAAACAGGATGGGTGAGTCAGAAGGTGAATCTTGCATAAAACTTAATAAATAATAAATGTGTTTACTTTGTGGCAAACCCCTGATGGGAGGGTCTAAATGAAAAACAATAACAACAACCTTTATATTATGGGATGTCCCTGACAAGAATTTGTTCCTATTATCACTTATACAGCATTAAAGCAGCTATAAACACTTGCTCACTTATCAAACTCTCTCTCTCTCTCTCTCTCTCTCTCTCTCTCTCTCTCTCACCTCCTCTTTGTCACCACTGACACTGGAGACTCCTTCCAGGAAAACATTGCCATATTCATTCCCCCCCCCCTGTAAACTGCTTAAATTAGAGAAAATAAGTAAACACATACAATATTACCGAATGGAATTTTAGAATTCAAAGGCAAATTCTGTATCTATATACAGTACAGACCAAAAGTTTGGACACAACTCCTCATTCAAAGAGTTTGAATTTGTATTATGGCAAGAAAAAAGCAGCTAAGTGAAGAAAAACGAGCGGSCRTCATTACTTTAAGAAATGAAGGTCAGTCAGTCCGACAAATTGGGAAAACTTTGAAAGTGTCCCCAAGTGCAGTCACAAAAACCATCAAGCGCTACAAAGAAACTGGCTGACATGCGGACCGGCCCAGGAAAGGAAGACCAAGAGTCACCTCTGCTGCGGAGGAGAAGTTCATCCGAGTCACCAGCCTCAGAAATCGGCGGTTAACAGCAGCTCAGATCAGAGAGCAGGTCAATGCCACACAGAGTTCTAGCAGCAGACACATCTCTAGAACAACTGTTAAGAGGAGACTGTGTGAATCAGGCCTTCATGCTAGAAGATCTGCTAGGAAACCACTGCTAAGGACAGGCAACAAGCAGAAGAGACGCGTTTGGGCTAAAAAACACAATAAAGAAAACTTGTGTCCAAACTTTTGGTCTGTTCTGTACATACTTAAATATCCATTCATCTAAGAACCTCTGTAGTCCAACTAGGSACCATGGAGACCAATAGTTATTACCCTTGTGTTCATTCCCATTTTACAACCATGGTAGGACCTCTGGTCAACATTCACATGTGTATTCACAGACTACAGGCAATTTGGGAACGCCGATTAACCGTGGTCATGTGGGAGGCAACCGGATTACCTGGAGGAAACCTACTGTATCAAGCACAGGGAGAAGGTGCAAACTCCATGCACACAGACCTGAGGAGGAGATCGAACCCAGACCCTGGAGGTGTGAGGCAACAGTGCTAACCACTAAGCCACCATAAATACGCTATACATAAATATATACAGTATATGCATATAAACTCTATTTTTGCCTGGTCATTCATTTCCCAGGAATGAGCAGTGCTTTATCTCTAGTGCTTGTCTGGTTAGCTAATTAATAAATGTATCCTGATTCAGTAAATCAGGATACATTTTTCAAAGTGGACGAAAGTTAAAAAAAAAAAGAAGTATATGAACAATAAGAAGAAGTGCATAGTATATATATATATATATATATATATAAGCACTAGTCGCACCGTATGTGACTTTCAGAACAGAGGCATACATATTTTGGTCCCCTCTGTACAGTCAAGTGTAATGCTTTAAGCTTTTTTAGTTTTTCTATTTGTATGTAGAAAGAAAGAAGGCTAATGTGGACTGGCGCTATGATTCACTCGAGGTTTAATTTAACAAAAGGTTAAGGATAAGACTTAAGGTTAAGTGTGCATTAACTACGATGTCACCACATGCCACGTGTATAAGGAGGGAAATTTGTTATGTAATATGCGCAGGCCTCCACTTTACCATGACCCACTTAGCGGTAAGAAAGATTTTTCCCCCCTCAGAGCGAAAAGAGCAAATTAACATGCTGTGCTTCCAACTGACCTAGAAAAATGTTCTCAATATGAAGAAGCAACGTGAGACTTGTGTAAATGTGTAGAACTCATCTCACTGTGTATTTAAGTGTTCTTATCTTATGCAGGTTCCCATGTAACTTCAGTGCTGTCAGCATGAATCCGCGTTTCTTAGTGAAAGACTAAGCGGAGTGAATCAGCACAGGCAGCTTGGTTGATAGGAATCTTCATCATTATTGCATAATGATTATGGTTTGAATTGATGCTGATGGGAAGCCTTTTAATATTCCCATGTGGGAGAAGACTACGATGTTGCTAATAACATTAGCAACAAATGATGCAACAAATGATGACAAAACATCCAAGAAATTTACTGTATATTCTGAAACACCCTCAACTGCATGCTTAATTAAAGCTATCGTTGCCTTTTTAACATGACCTTCAAAAAATATTTTAATGCTACATTTTTTTTTTTTTTAGCAACCAAAACCAGTGTAATGGCCAATCCATCAAACTCAAACTCAACTTAATCCTAGATATACTTTTAAGATGACTACAATTGTCAAGCAATGTTTTATAATAGCAGTATACATTTTAACAACCCAATATTTAACATATTTATATATATAGTATATTTAAGAACATACAAAGGTTTAGCTCKTTAACCAAAGCAATAAATCTTGAATTTGTTCAAATCAAAGGGCATTTTAAAAACAATCAGTGAGATTTCTTTCAGCTTTTATTTCACATCAAGTTGACAGTCTCTTTAAAGAGTCTGGGGAATTCCAGAAACCAATGCAATGACATTAGAAGCTTCTGATTGGCGAATTCATAGACCTAAGGGTTA
This sequence comes from Clarias batrachus, assembly GCA_003987875.1. Classification (NCBI taxonomy): domain Eukaryota; kingdom Metazoa; phylum Chordata; class Actinopteri; order Siluriformes; family Clariidae; genus Clarias; species Clarias batrachus. The sequence continues at coordinate 157,590 of QMIH01001096.1, read as the reverse complement.
CTTGGGGGCATAACTATGGTGGAAAATTGGCAGACAGTGTTTAGCGCTAGTGCCTTGCTTCCCTTGATATCCTGGGAAATCCAAGTGACCTAATCATAAAGAATCTGATGCAATCAGGAATGAAATTTCGTCCAACAGATTCAAATGAACCCCAAGTCAACCCCATTTCGGGGGCATYAAGTAAATCCCCCATTTAAAGAGTCCTATAGTACATTACCATGACCTGAAAWACCATTATTAAAGAACAAGAGCCTCCTTGAGATTGGAGTTTAGATCATCAGCTTTTTGCAGGTGTGTTTCCAGGTGTGAAACAAATGAATCATAAAATAACCTGTATATAATAACCATGCTGGTCATCCCAGAGTCTTTTCATCTGAAGAAAACCATGCCATCTGTGCAGCATTGGGGCACTGAGAACATTACGTTGTAAATCAATTTAACTGGACGAGCGACTGAAGTGTTTCGGAAAATATACAAAATCATGAGGAAGGAGAAATATCGAGAACTGCTCAAGCAAAACCACAAGACATCAGGAAGAATGTTACAACTTCATCCGTTCTGTAACCCTTGTTCTGAAGTAACAAAGTAGCTTAAAGACAACCAAGTCAACAGGACTCGGGTGTCACAAAGCTCTGACCTGAATCCTTTAGAAATTTTGTAGACTTGAAAATGCATGTCTGAGTAAGTGCCCTGAGTTAACTGTGCCCTGAGTTACATCAGTTCTGTCAGACGAAATGGGCACAAAGAGAAAAACTGAATCAACATAGCATTCTCTGAAGTTTGTTCAAGGCTATTTGAAACATTTATGTCAAATTCAAGCAAATAATAATAATAATAATAATAATAATAATAGGGTAACATTTCAAAGAAAGAGCTGACACAAATCTGTCTCTTAGCAATTATGTCAAAATGAACTCTTGTGCAAGTAGCCAGAAAGACATACCTTATTTGACTTGTTATGTTCTAAGTGACTGTAATATTCATTAAGCAATAAAAGAAGCTGAAGAAATACCGAGACTGAAAGAGGAATTGCACAGAATGTGGAAGGTTGACAGCAAGGCTATCTCATGGATGATGACATCTGGAGCTATGACCTAGACCTTACCATGTTTGCAGGCACTACAATCCAAAACACACACTCAAACCTACAGCCTTTACTGTAGGTTTCATTCAACATCATCAGCTTGCATGTGCCATTTTACTGATCAACACTGTACAATGAACTCCTAACAGGCCAGATGACACACTCTCACCCACTCACTCATCATCTATACCGCTTAATCCTGTTTTCAGGGTCACGGGGGCCTGGAGCCTATCCCAGGAGATTTAAGGCACAAGGCGGGGTACAMCCTGGACAGGGTGCCAATCCATCGCAGGGCACAGACACACATACATATACTCACTCATTCACACACTACAGGCAATTTGGGAACACCAATTAGCCTAACCTACATGTCTTTGGACTGTGGGAGGAAACCGGAGTACCCAGAGGAAACCCACCAAGCACGGGGAGAACATGCAAACTCCATGCACACAGAGACGGGAATCGAGCCCGGACCCTGGCGGTGCAAGGCGACAGTGCTAACCACTACACCACCATGCCGCCTCCAGATAACACAGTGCTGCAAAAAAATAAAAAATCATCATTTAACCAGGACATTTTTTATTTATTTTTTTTAAGCTCAACCTGGTCGTGAAAGCGCAAAAGGCTGCAAAAATGACAAGGTCCAAACATAACATGCAACAATAACGTGGGACAGCAAAAGATGACATGTTAAAGGAGACAAAGGACAACAAAAACATTGTACAAAATACAGTCTAGGAATAGTAATTACATTCTTTGTTTACTCATTTTTAATCAGAGCTTTGAACTCTTGCAGGGAGACAAAAATCATTAAGCTGCAGTCTGAAGGTTTGAAGGTTATTTCATGCCCAGGGTGCAAAATAGGGGAACGCTGTTCTACCAAGTTCTGAGCAAATCCCAGGTACCCTGTAGATCTGACATCTACAGGAGCGCAAATCATAACAGCTGTTGGTAAGTGATATGAGATTTCACAAATAAAAGGATATTTTACCCAGTATGGCTTTGTAGATAAAAAAAATATATATATATATATATGAGTGTTGCACTTTCTTTAGGCTTAATGAAGGGCAGGAAACCAGATCACTGATACACCTGCTGCACCAAATGTAGAAGGAAGGCAGCATGCATGTAAAAATATCCCCATAGTCTACAACACTCAGTACTGTAGCKTGTACCAAGTCCTATTTTGGTAGTCAAAAACAAGGCTAACTTTTAGTTTTTTCACTAGGTGCTCAAGATGCACCTTGAAAGAAGGACTATAATACTGTACATCTATATCCCCAAGATGATCTTTTTCAGTTCCCTCTAACATAACTATTGCTCAARACAAGAGGACAAAGACACATAAGTGTTTCCTTAATTTTTCTTGAGCAGTATAGATACCAACAATCTTTGAGATCTGACATTCAGCTCTGAAAAAGGTCATACATTTGTTTTTCTTGGCATTAAGGATGAACTTTAAACCAAAGAGTAAGGCCTGCATCTAATATGATGCACTTTGCAGCTCATCAACAGCCTGAATTGACTGTTGTATCATATACAAAAAGATGCACTTGGGCAACAGGGTTTTCTAAAGATATCAAATAAGTCAGGGCCTAAGACCAAAACTTGGGGGATTCCTTCTGAGTTTTTCATGAAAAGTGAGTTTGTGATAAAATATCAGTTTTCTCAGTAAGCTAGTTCAAAAACCACTCTATAGCCTTTTCACTTATACCAATATTTTTACATTTTACATCTAGGCATTTGGCAGACACCCTCATCCAGAGCAACTTTGTGTTTTTATTATACATATGAGCAGTTGAGGGTTAAGGGCCTTGCTCAAGGGCCCAACTGGGACAACTTGGCAGTCGTTGGATTTGAACCTTGGACCTTCTGAACCAACAGGAGCTCATGGTTCACAAAATCAAACACCTTGAACAGATCGACAAACAAGACAGACCAATGTTTCTTCGATGCTTTGGATCTATGGCCTGATCTAAAGCCAGACTGAGTTATATATCAAGTCGTACAGCAGTTACTTTAATAATAAATTATCAGGTGAATCAGGTACAGGTTTGGTGTTTAGCATTGTTGCACCACGTCTACAGATTTGGGGGCTACAATCTTGCCTCGGGAGTCGGTACTTGGTGGGTTTCCTTCAGGTACTCTGGTTTCCTACCAAAGTTCAAAGACATGCATTGTAGGCTGATTGGTGTTTCCATCAATCAGTCATAGTTGATGACTGGATGTGTGTTCATGTACCCTGAGGTCTCTGGGAAAGGATCCTGCAACCTTATACAGGATAAAAGGTAAGTAAAATAGATGTATGGAAGGATGGATGGATGGATGATTCTGGTAGATTCTTGCATCTCCACACAAGACTTTCCAGATTTTTCTTGAAGACTTAAAMAGTTGCCATTCATAAGTTGCAAAGTTGTTGTTTTTTTGTGCCTTTTTTCACATTTGTTTCTCACCAAAGTAGTGATTCACAGGTCTATGGACCATACATTTTGAATTTTCCTCTTCTACAGTGGAAATGGCATGACTCTCAATTTCTATCCTACAAAYACGAATGTTCCTACTTTGGGAGGCCCAGTGGTCTACCTCACTTTTTGAGATTTGTTTATCTTATATTGCCCCAGATGTTACCCAGACTTTTAAACTGTGTTACAACATGCTTGAGTCTGTTGAGATCCTGAACCCACATACCACACATCTGCACACACAGCTTATCTGATTCTTGAATAAATAAGATTCGTACAATGRCAGGTCTGCTTTCCAGCAGAAGGGGGCACTGTCTCTCTAAAGTTAAACATCTTCCCGTGGTGTTGCTGCAATAAACACTGGGATACCCAGATTGAGATTTTTCGATTGCTTCCTCGGAAATGACATATTGATACAATGGTATGCATGATAAGGCAATCTGAAATGGTTGCATCATTAGTAGTACAGCATATTTCATAAACCTAACAAGCAAACAGCCCAGGCAAAGGTGTAAAAAGTGCATTAGTGCCATATTATATTTTATGACTGCTTTGTCCAGCAATTTCTTTTTTTATCAGATGCTTATGCAAAATACCTCTGTGCTGTTCTAGCATATAGCTATATTTTCACTTCACAACACGCCACGTCTTTTTTTTTTTTTTTCAATTTCTATTTCTTTTTTCCTTTTTTTTTTGCTAAAACACACTCAGAATATTACACCYTTTCCCTGGTCAGCTTGTGTGGGATGTTGCTATGTGTCCGCTCAACATTTCATGTCATTCCATCTGGAGAGCTAGTGTATGTAGGAGGCTTGAGATTGTGGGTGCACACTTCACTAATTTCTTGACCTAGTGGGAGGTTTTGCAATTTAATACTGATGGAATAGAAGAGATAGAGAAAAAGAGAGAGAGAGATCCGGATCATATTGTGTCCTTCTTTCTCCACATGGCTTCTACAATAAACGTTTCATCGAGGCAGCTCCCGAGGACACCTGGGTTTTGATGAGCAGTTCGGCGATATAGGTCGAAGACGTCAGAAACGTGGGTGTCAAAATTAATCTGAGAAAGCGGGATCAGGGAATGCGAGCCTATTGTGATGTAAATGAATTGGGTTATTGACTGAAGCTCACACTTATCTTTTTTTTTTTTTTTTTTACCTTAGTCTTGAGGTACATCATGAGATACAGTGATGAGGCTCAGCTGCATCTCCTCTTGCGGTGGCTTTTCCACCAATGAAGATATTCATGCATGAGCTGATGCTTGATATCTAATCAGTCCTTGCTTTGCCACTCTGGAAATAAAAAATGGTTTGATTGCAGGACCATAAAGCTTCTGGGGAAGAACTTGGACGATTTCGGAGATATTTAGAAATGTAAAGTTTTACAATTGATTTGTAATTTAGTCATCATGTCAACTCAATCAGTTGAACTTGTCAATTAACTATCATTAGGAAAATAATTGGCTTTTTTTCCCCCCTCATTACAAAAGCATTAATCATTAAACATCCAAAAAGCAAATTGGGGATTTCATTTATGAAAAAAACAAGCCTGTAAGTAAACATTCATTTGCCATTTAATGGAAGCAGAATCCAGGATCAGTCCTTCGAAACAACCCAGATTTTACTGGACAAAAAATGGATGGTGATAAAGAATGACTGTTTGTAGCTGCTATACCACAAGCAATAACTTGTCTCATAGACATTTAACAACATAATTCCAAAAAATAAAATAAAATAAATAAAATAAAATAGGAACTGTTGGGGCGGCACGGTGGTGTAGTGGTTAGCATTGTCGCCTTGCACCGCCAGGCTCGATTCCCGTCTCTGTGTGCATGGAGTTTGCATGTTCTCCCCGTGCTTGGTGGGTTTCCTCCGGGTACTCTGGTTTCCTCCTACAATCCAAAGACATGTAAGTTAGGCTAATTGGCATTCCCAAATTGCCCGGAGTGTGTATGTCTGTGTGCCCTGCGATGGATTGGCAYCMTGTCCAGGGTGTACCTTGCCATGTGCCCTAAGTCTCCTGGGATAGGCTCCAGGTCCCCCGTGACCCTGAATACAGGATTAAGCGGTATAGATGATGAGTGAGTGAGTGAGTGAGGAACTGTTGGCCAATTTTTACAGTATAAGAGGGGACAAACATCAGAATGTTATATTAGGAGAAATGACATTTTGTCCCTATCATACAGGATAACATTCTGGAAAAAGAATCCAAAACTGTTGTTGAAGAATTATCACCATGGCTGAAAGTAGGCCGGTACGCTTCGGTACATGGTACCACTAGCAGATTCAGTAGCAGTATACAGTACAGAGGGGAGAGCATCTGCCAAAACCCACGTTCAACATGAGTCACGAAAGCATTTTCAGCAAGAAAACACATCTGATAAYGTTATGTCATCTTAAACAACACTTTGTCTCCTTAATTGCTGTTTCTATGTCGTTCTGAATTGCCCGTGAACTGCTGTTTTGATCTTTCGTTACWGCTAGTTAACATGAGTGCAAGCTGACAGGTTCATGAGGTTCACTGCTTTTGTCAGTACAAGCTACAACATTAACTAGCTTCTAACACAAGGCTCTGATCAAGGGCACTGCTTGGTGTGCATAGCGAGGCATTCTGCACCCTACATACTGTAGCACACTAGCTTTCCATTTAGCTAAGGCGATTCTAATACAGAGTAAGTGGAGACATAAAGAGAAACCTATTAGATTAAAGGACTGTCTMCCACCTCCATGCATGGTTTATTCTCTTCACCTTGAGGTACACAGTACTGGCAAGAATTTAAAACGGCTTAGATAAAGATAAAGATACATAGATGAAGATAACTTGTCAGCTAAATGAGCGACAGTAGCTATGTTCAATCTAAAAATCATTCTGGTTAAAGGAACCTACGTAACTGTTTTCTGTTTGTGGACTCTAATACTATAAGATGTCGGTTTAAATGCATACATTTAAGAAGTTCTACCAACTGTCAAGCATTGGATCTCCTGGCATTTTTTGTTATGACTAGTTATGAAAATTCAGTCCGATCTATAATTGGTTCGATGCTTTATTATGTATGAAATGGCGAGCCAATCAGCAGTCATGCCAGAGACCCAGTGAATAAGAGTTCAAAGTAAAGACCAGTGAGGAATAATTGTTGGTAAATGGAARCAAAAATGCATGGAATGAAATGGACGCATGGAGTCRTGTTACYTTCACATGGAGCAGACATGCTCAAAAAGAATAGCTTTATTCCGACAAGAAAGCTAGATGATAGATGTAATTTGCGTGAACAAATTACAACAGGTTCACACGACCCCTTTCATTCCATTTGGCTGACTCGGATGTTTCCACGATGCAGTTTTATTCCATTCGGGCTATATTATTCCGATTKTCCGTGGAATATGTAAATAGGMTCCATGTAAACACAACTACTATTGTTATTATCATTATGCATTACGTTCAGTTAACTGCCATTAGCTCTGGTTTGAGCACCGGCCTAGAACTATCCTTGTGTGGGAAAGAAGCGAGTGCGTTCACAGCTTTTAATATGCATTACAAGTCATTTAAAAGGTATAAGTGCACTGTGTATCGTTAMGACTTCTCCAAGTCTCTCAATTTTCTAAAAGCAGCCCTATCGAGAATCCACAGGGATGTCAGGCGGCGTTGAAAGAAAAAAGAGAGAGAGAGAGAGATGATTTGAAAAGAAAATGAGTGCTCATTTGAGATTTCCAGGCCAAAGGAAGCACGTTTGAATAAAACCGCTGGTTGCTGCAAAAAGGTAAAATAATTTTACCTTGGGAAAATTGTCCTCGATTGACTGTCTACACAGTTTTTCTTGCCTTCACCCCCCCGCTGAGGCCTATAGTTTCTCTACGGGGCCACTTAGGGGGTATTAGTCTGATGTCAGCTGAATGTGCAATCGCAAATAGCTCATTGTCTCGTTCCCTCATGCAGAGACGACTAGAGCATTACGGGAAAACGTGTGAAGAACAAAGTTGGAAAAGCCGTGCTGATCCAGTGTGTACAGCGTTTCTACGTCTAGTGTACAAAAGTTTGAGCTCTTGTTTGAGACGTCTATGTGAGAGATAAAAAAAAGAACTGTGTTAAAAAAAAATAATAAAAAAAAGATTAGACGACTAATTTTTTTAAATCTCTTTTGGCAAACGCCAAAACTCCACATGTTTGTACAATACTGATGTTTCCATGTGTGTTATGTTTCCATGAGCGTAATATATTTTCAATAAGCTTTTATTATCAGTTGCAAATTAGTGAAGACTGAAGAAGAAGAAAAAAAAACAAACTTCTCTTCATACTGCACTCTGACTTTCTGTAAGTGAGAAAAGACAGCTGATGATGACCATCGCCGCCACCACCGCGTTGGAAATGAAATTATGAATCATGTCAGGGTGAATCTTGCTCTGAGAGTGAGAACACTCTGCAAATATGATGTTTTTCTTKCTTAGAGAGTTTTGTTTCTGACATTTTTCTGAAAGTGCTSTCATGCCATCACTATACAGTATATACCATAATCATGAATCTTTCATTGATCAGGTAAAGAATATTCAGTACTATAGCCCTGATGAAGCCATTAACAGTTACTTCCCTTAAAGTAATAAAAAGGAGTGCAATAATAAGTATATACATAGCAGTTACATAAAGGCATCAAATTCAAGAGCCAAATGGTGCTGCGGTATTAGATAGTAATAGTATCGTTTGGAATTTTTGAAAAAACAATGACAGCCTCACCATGGTAATCAAATGAGATACATCAGATTGGCTGTAGCAAATGCATTTCCTAAATAAGTCATGTTACTCTTTATGCTGATTAGATTTCTATTTAAAACAGTTCCAGCCAATATGCATTTCTGTGCTCTTATTTTTTCATCCATCCATCTAGGAACCTCTGTAGTCCAACTAGGGACCGTGACGGCCAATGGTGACCATTGTATTTATTTCCATTCACACACTACAAGCAATTTGGAAATGTTGATTAGCCTAAAATTAGCCATGTCTTTGGACTGTAGGAGGAAACCAGAGAACCCGAAGGAAACATACCAACCGATACAGGAATTGAACCTAGGACCAGAGGGTGCAATGTGACGGTGCTAACCACTACGCCACCACAGCACCTCATTTCTTATATTCAATTAAATAATGATGGTGATTAAATTAAAGAAATGGGGAAAAATGTTTTACTGTTACAGGATACAAAGTGTCTAAAGATACAATTTTAAAATCTATTGTTTATGTAATAACTTAAGCAGCAGCCTCAATACCCCTCTCGTCTGTTCCGACGACACTAATCACAGCCTGATCATCTGTCATCATCTACACCTGTTTCTCACTGGGTTATGCCTTACGTTAGATGCTTTTTAATGCTGGTGGCTGTGTGGCTTAACAAACAAAAATCATTCATCTGTAACTGCTCAGGTACAGGGACTGGACTGAAAATGAAAGATAAAAACTTGGCAAAAATGAAAGGCAAACACTTGGCAGAAATGAGAGCCAAGAAACGTCCTTCAGGAAGCCCTGAGAACTCTACCTCAAGACCACATTAAAAATACAAGATTTTTGGTGCTTTGGAAGAAAAATATGAAGAAATGAATGTTGGCCTCAAGACCTTTGGACAGAGCTGTAGTATGATTAGTGTGTAATAACTTAGCTTGGGTAAATTTTACTCTCCCAATTCAGTTTAGGATTTTATAAAGAATGTGCTGTAGCTATCGCTAGCCTTTATTTCTTTATTTATAGAATAATAGATCACTGCTTCATGTTCTGGATCTTTAGCTGTGAGCAATTTTGCCTAAGAACCCATGTACTTTTTTGAGGAGGCGGCGTGCTTATGTGAAATAAGTTTCTCAAAAACATCAGTTTTTTTTTTTTTCTGACATTCTTGTCATTGCACTGCCGGCGCGCAGTCCTACAATTGCAAATTCAGAAGAGTCAATTCAAAACTATTTAAAATCAAATCAAACAAAGATTTGAAGGACAGTTAAAATTRCAGGGATGGTTAGAGACTTAAATTCCCACACTCGKGCTCGACAAATGTGTAAAGAGCGCAGCCACTAAAATACATACCGCACCATCACTGAGCTGCTTTTCCCATTCGCAAATTAAGCTGACGGGCAAATTTCCATTAAAGCCTCTCGCTAATGTGTGCGCTAGCTTTAATTTCATTATTAGTTTCCACAAGGTTTATTAGCAATGTTTTAAGTGGTGGTTTAATGGCGTAATTTAGAACAAACTGTACTGCGTGTTTGCATATGTGTGTGTGTGTGTGTGTGTGTGTTGTTGATGTAGATTAGCGCTCTCCTCCAGGGGGCGACCAGAGCTGTTTATAAACACAGATTATGGCTGTTCAGCGCTATTGCTAATGACTAACCTACAGGGCTTCGCAGCACCGCGTGCTCACAAAACATGGCCGCGAGATTTCTTTTTTCAGTTTGTTCTGGAACAGCTGCAAAATTCCCTGAAGTCTATTGACTCACTGTTTACTCAGTAAGTTATAATTAAAATGTCTTCATATTGTCATTGAAGTATTATCAACATTAAGAGGAGAAAACTTTCAAAACTCCCACTGACCTAGAACCTTCTTTTCTTTGTTTTTTTTGGCTTGCATCAATGCTTTTTGACAGATGTAGGTTAAAACAAATGTTTGTATTTCTTGTCCTTTCACACAATTCACCTTTCCCCCTTTAACTGTCTCCTCTGCACTTTCCAGTGCCAAAGTGATTAAATAGTTTTCTTAGTCCAAGGATGACTTGAGTAATTTCCTGTTAATGAACCCGATGGGATGGCAGCCATGAGTGGAAAGGACGGAAAGGACATTGAGGGGAAAAAAAAGGAGGGATTATTTTAGGCATTGGTGCCAGAACAGAGGGCACGGTGCCAGGCCAGCAGTGTTACACAGACTCTATTAAATGCGCCACATCAAAATGTGCTAATTTCAGCAAATGACCACATTTTGAGAGAGATGAAGAAAATATAAAGAACATAAAATATAACAAAATAAAAAGAATATAAAGAAGGCATAAGTGTTTGGCTTACTAGTCAGTGGGTTTACTATAAAGTCTGAACAAATTGTTGTTCATGGTTGGGGCAATACTTGAGGTTGCTGGGTTTGGGTTGCCTCCTAGAAGCATACAACTCGCTGGAATGGTTTTCCTAAATTGTTCCCCAAGGTGTTTGGAGACTTGGCTTTAGATCCATTACAACCCTGACAAATTAGTGTTGGTCCACTACTACACCAGTAGATGGTGGAAGAGACCCTTCTAATTGGAGTTCTTTGTTGCCTCAATGGATTAAAAGCCTGTAAAAAGAATGATGGGGATGGTTAATCCCCAGCAGCGCCTAGCTGCCTCTGTTGGAGCCTTAAGGAAGCTTCATAACATTGACTATCTGCAAGAGATATCATGCCGTACTGTACACCTGCTTTAAAAAAAAGTTGAATCAACTACTTCATAGCAATTGGTCATTGGTGGCTCAGTGGTGCTTCTTGCCTGCCATGCAGAAGGGTTTGATTCCCAGTCATTCCCATTCCTGGATGCAGTGCTGGTCCCAAGCCCAGATAAAATGTGAGGATTCTGTCTGGGAAAACATCTGTCATAAAACCTATGCCAAGTTGTATGTGGATCAGCTGAAAGACCAACACCACCAAGAACCTTCTTCATAGGAGTGAAACAAGAATGTATACTGAGAACCTTTGGTGTGAGGCAGGAATGAACCCTGGATTTCTAATATCTTTCACATATTCCTCAACTTTATTAAGCTGGAGTCTCTCATTTGGCCTTGCTGAGACATAACAGTGTTGCCCAGAGGAAGCACAGAGAGAGAGAGAGAGAAAGAGAGAGAGAGAGAGAATTTCAGTGGGCCTAAAACAGAACCCTGTGGAACACCAAATACTTCAGTACATGTAGAATAGCCACCATTTACATCTACAAACTTATAACACTAAGTCAAATAAGGCTAAGAAAGAGCTGTCCCCTTAATTCCCACAGCAGTTTCTAGCAGTGCACCAGGGGTAGGTAGCGCAGAAAATCCACCAAATGGTATATTTTTGGGAGGCTGCTGAGGAATCACTAAAAGTTGGGGGGAACCCACATCTCAAGTAACCCAACCAGATAGAAGAAACAGGGATCTTTGATGGGGGAAGTCTTTGATCATTATAATGAAAGTCTGTTACGTGTCCTTTGTAGGAAGTTAATCCATTGAGTATTTAAGATAATAAACATATGATATATTTATATTTTGACATATAATATATAGCTCCAAGAACCCTTAGATCGTTTGTCATCACTGAGTCAGTTAGTTGAGTCATTTAGTTCATTACTGGACACTCAGGTCATCTTTGAAATGTCAACATTGGGTGTACTGTATAATTTCAGTTCTTCCCCCCATTTGATAAATGTTTTCTTTAATTAAGTACAACATGGTATAGTCATTCAGTCTTGGGTTCACAGTTAAACTGTGAAGTCTGTCTATAAAACTGAAAAAGAATGACTCAGTCTGTTGCAGTAATCAGTGCCGACTTTACCTTAGTGACTCATTTAATGACACATATGCAGTTCTAACAAGGCTCTTTGCGAGTCATGGTAACTTTTTGATGCTTAGACCTTGCAGAGTGTATTCTCTTTGTCTGCCAGCRAAGGAAGGTTTGACGATCGTGGGCTTCTGCCTTTTGATATAAACAGCAGAGTTAGTACGCTCCTTCAAGAGGTCTCAGCTGCCGTCTGACATTTCTTGATCACGAGTCCTAAAAGAGATGATAGCATGAAGGGAACACATATTAGCCTTTTTTATAGCTGCTGTGCTGGAGTGAACTAGCTAGTGAGTCTGAATTGTCCCAAACATGTAGTGGAGGGACTTTCATTTGTCATACTTACTTTTTTTGTTACTTGATATGATTGCTATTAGCATTATTATTATTTCCTTATCTAATAACAACAATAAATATGCCGTCCTCTACCAGCCTTCTTTTGTCATGAAGATAGAAAGGACAAACAAAGACTAAAGTCCTTGTTTAACACCCCACCTAAGAATAAGCAATGGGGTTTATTTCTTAGCTTTTCCCATTTCCCTAGAGCAGGCGGTGGACCGAGTGACAGTTCTATCCAGACCCTGATGCTTTTCTGCTGAATGAGAACAATTAACATATCAGTAATCATGAGATTGTTCCCTGGAGGTGGGTGTGGCTATATGTGTCACTCAACAGAGCCAATCACTGCGATAGTTTACCGTCTATAGACAGAGTGTGCAGAATAAACGAAAGCATGACAGAGCATGGCTTACTCCAAGTAACAGAAAGTAGACTATGAAACATAAACCTTCAAAGATGAATGGACAGATCAATATGTTTATTCTTCCTGCGGGAAGTTTAAAACCAGTTCGTCTCATATGTTTGGAAACCGTGGGACTAATAAAAAGCAATAATTTTACATTTATTTGCAGCTCAGCAGCATACATATGAAAACACACTAAATGATTAAAGATGTTTGTATTCCATAAGGAAATACGTAGTTACTGAAAATTACTTAGATATTATTAAAATGCTGCTGGCCTCTGAGCGGCGCAGTGGTAAAAGCGCTCGCCCTATAATCCGGAGATCGCGAGTTCGATTCCCGGGTGACGCTGTAACCTCTCGCAGCCGGAGGTCTAGAGAGAGCTGATTGGCCGAGCTCTCTCAGAGGGGAGGGATGAGAGGTACTTAGTGCTCCCGCATTAATCACGGCTCTACAGCCAGTCAGGGGCGTCACGCAAGCGGAAGGGGCGGATAGAGCTGTCCTCCGAGTGTGTTACGCCGCCCCCAATGATCCGTGAGCGAGCAGTTTTCGGCCCTCCCGACTGAGTGGTAGTAGTAGACTTAATGTGGGAGCCCCCTAGTGACGGGGAGGAATTGGACACGAGAAAACCTGGGGGAAAACTAAATATATGTTATTAAAAGGATATGACAATTTTAAATAGATATTTTTTTATTAACTTGAATTAAATGCAATGACAGTATAATGTTTATAGAAATCCGAATACTAACACGAACATGAAATTCAATCAACAGAGCGAATTCAATCTGACCTTTTTGAGATGAACAGTTGAGATGTTGCTTTGTGTCACTATATTTACAAAAACCTAAGCTATAAAACAAAACAGACACATGAACTGAAACAAGTTTCGGCTACAAATGAATTAAAGGAACATACTATTTAAAATCACATTAAAATCTAGTGTGTTTGTTTGTTTGCATATCAGTTCAGGTTCAACACATTTTCAATCTGATATAATGAATCAAATGGATTTGACCAGAAAGTTAAGTGTTAAAGTTATAGCTTCGTTTAACCGTGCCTGGTCCAAAGAACTAAAACTGGAGACTCCTTTCAAAATTGGATATCAATGATGTTTCATCATTGAAAAAAAAAAAAAAAAACTTTTCTAATGATAACATTAAAATGAGGGCATTATTGTTATAACCTTTTACAAAGCTGCTGGTAAAGAAAATGAATCATCTTCTGATGGATCAATATTGAGCGTTCAAGAGCTCCTACTAATACAATAGCAGAATAGTAGAAATGCCGTCTAAATAGATAAAATTTTAGCCAGTTTTTTAACCTTCATGCCTATATACTTACAGTATATTTCTATTTCTACGCTTATGTTGCACTTAATTACAACCAGTAGGAGTAACTTCAGATTCCTAACTAAAGCATCACGAAGCTCAGACACAAACCATCTCGGCTAGGCGTTGACGTTGTTGCTTGAGTGCTGAMGCCGCTGCTATCAGAGACTAAAACGAGGTACAGTAAGACCCCGGACATACAGTTATACAATAAAACTTCGCTGTTTTYGCAAATTGGAAAGAGATGAAGAAGAAGGTCTATCATTAGATATGGCAGAAGTGGATGACAAGAGAGTGTTTGCTCCTTTTCTCTCTGTCCGTCTTTTGAAGTATTTGCGATAATGTTAAACATGACATGAGAAAGTGTGCTATCACGGCAGTTCAAGGTGCCCTAATCTCAGGCTTAATCCCTGCCATAAATCCATCTGTTATCTGTTCTGTCCCTCCGCAGCTACCACACAAAGAAACTCCTTTACATGCATGAGAGAGAGAGCGAGAGAGAGAGAGAGAGCGAGAGAGAGGGAGAGAGAGAGAGAGAGAGAGAAAGAGCGAGAGAGAGAGCGCGAGAGAGTGAGAGAGGGAGAGAGAGAGAGAGAGAGCGAGAGAGAGAGAGAGAGAGAGAGAGAGAGAGCG
>QMIH01001096.1:98701-123166 GCA_003987875.1 Clarias batrachus | reverse complement strand
ACCAGATTGCTATTTTAAAAAAAAAATACAGGCTTATAATCAAAACTCCAGCTTTGTCAAGGAGAAAAAATTAATATGTTAATTTTGAGTCCTCAAGTAGCTATATTACATCGAGAATGGGTTTATTGCTGCGACAGTTGGACCTCTGTAGGAAAGAAAACGTCGTAAATCTTGGCAAGCCTTTAGGGACTTGTCTGTTCGTTTGCCATGTTCTTAGTCTTAAGCCTAACCCTCTCAGCCGAACCGTGCATGAACGTTTTCTAGCAATTATTATTAGCTAAGAAGAATATTTAACAAACCGAACATGCAAGGTTTTCTTTTCAAGCATGTACTAAAATATGAATTGGAGTGTCAAATGTTGTCTAAACTTAAAAACGTAATATGAGTATAAAAAAAACACACAAAAAAACATTGATGTTCCGATAAAGGCTCACCAGATACGTCTTCACTCATACAWATTTGGCCTCATTTGTGTAAAACTCTAACGGATACTTGACAACTTGACGTTCCCGTGAGTGCTTCCAGATTTCAAGTGCAGTTGGGGCCAAATCTTTTGAAATAATTTGCTTCTCCAAAAAAAGCCCACAGAGGCCATGATGTTTCCAAACACCATAACCTGCCAGATTTTACTGTTTGAGAAATTCCCACTTTGAAAGTTTACTTTGCACGTGCTTTTGCTCTGATGGGAGCTGACGAGATGGCAGATGCGCAATTAAATTCGCATCAGCAAGTGATCGATGCAATGCGATCTAAACGTGMGGCATGGGATGCAGTGCACCTGCTGAGACAAGGTTATCCCTAACAAAATCTTTCTCACTGTCTTTTCCATCAGTGGGAGGAAGTAAGCATAATGGACGAGAAGAACACGCCTATCAGGACGTACCAAGTGTGCAACGTTATGGAACCTAACCAGAACAATTGGCTTCGGACAGACTGGATCGCACGTGGAGCGGCCCAGCGCATTTATGTCGAGATAAAGTTCACCCTGCGGGACTGCAACAGCTTGCCGGGTGTAATGGGCACATGCAAGGAGACGTTCAACCTCTACTACTACGAATCCAACAATGACAAAGAGCGATACATTCGTGAGAACCAGTTCATCAAGATTGACACGATTGCCGCTGACGAGAGTTTTACTCAGGTGGACATTGGAGACCGCATCATGAAGCTCAACACTGAGGTACGGGATGTGGGCGTCTTGACACGCAAAGGCTTCTACTTGGCCTTCCAGGATGTGGGGGCATGCATTGCCCTGGTGTCTGTGCGGATTTTTTACAAGAAGTGCCCACTTACAGTGCGCAACCTTGCTCAGTTTCCGGACACGACCACGGGAGCGGATACATCGTCGCTGGTGGAGGTCCGTGGCTCATGTGTGGACAACTCGGAGGAGCGTGAAGTACCCAAGATGTATTGCGGCGCTGATGGAGAATGGCTGGTGCCAATTGGAAGCTGTCTTTGTAACCCAGGATTCGAGGAGCGAGCAGGAGCATGCCAAGGTAGGGTCTCTGGTAGACCGGTTTGCTTTTATTCTTTGATATACTCCACCGTTGTTCACCTATTCCTTCTGGCTAGTGGTTTCTCCTGAGGTTTCCTGGAAGAGCTACRCAGGTTCTTTTTAAGGAGCCTCATAGTCGCATCATTGGGGATATCATGTGGTAGCATTCCAGATAATATTAAACAGCGCACACATGGGTGCACATGGGGAATCAGGTTCCAGACAAGCATTAAAAAAAGCAAGATGTCACGCTTTGAACGTGACTGTGTTGTGTTTTCTCAGCTGGACAATGTTAGCTCGCTGCACTTCTAGACAGCTGGACACTTAGCAGAGCTCAGCGGATTAGGAGGCCACTGTTGGATCTTTCTGTTCCCTATCAGAACATTTTAGCAAGAAGTGTTGTCGCTAATCATTTTTGCTCAGGCACCAGGCATTCAGCGTGTGCCTGCGAAATGCACTTTCTATTAGATTGCAGGATTGATTCTCTCACATCAGCTTGCTCTCGGTAAAGGTGAGAGATTTCTGTTTCAGGGAACAACAAAAGGCTTGCTGGGAGCCAAGGGGAAGAAGAGTACTCGTTTCGTTTCTCCCCCCCACTTCTCACTGTCTGTGGCTTGGTTAAAGGGTTCAGAAGGGCTTCTCGGCATCTGGGTGAAGCCGAGGTCAGTGCAAATGAACAGCAGAACCTCGAGATAGGCAGACAGTTTGAGAACACCCCTTGCCCTTTTTTTGTACTCCCCTGTAAAAGGCATCTGGTCTAGGAGAGGGTCAGAGCTTGTGCACGGTTGATAAATGGCATACTAGCCAGTCCACTGTTGGTTATTTATGAGGGCAATCTCAGCGGGCTAATTACGTGACAAATACGCAACGTAATTTAGGGCTTCTTTGGGCCGGGGGGTGTTGTACCATCTCTGCAGGCGGTCTTTTGGTTGAATGTGTCCGGGTGGTTGCTTTTAAGGAAATGGGTTGACTTTTAAGAAAACTTGGTGACTCTTTTGTCTGTGGTGCTAGATGGTATTCCCCTCTTCTTCCACCGTCTTATGGTTCTTTCTGACTCTGTCCTTCTCCCATGCTCTCTTTTCTTTGTTCAGCTGTTACGATTTGAAATGAAAAGCTGCCATAATTCGGTTAAACCCCGAAGGCAACATGGAGACTTGGTGGAAAATTTGACTCCAACTCAAAACTGTTTAGTTCCTTTCTAGTGCCTTTTGGCTATCRTATTCATCGACAACTCCAAACGTTAAAAAGTTGAGAACGTCTACAATCCAAAGTAAAGGTGCTGTGAATGGCTCTCGTATGCATGCTGCTTTCGTTAGTTCTTCTGCGTAGTTCACTGAGATTAACCCATCAGATGTCATCCTCTGCGAGCCAACAATCGACCGCATCCTCATTGAGGAAAAGTTCAAAAGGTGGTCCACTCTCCCAGGGCGAGGATGAGTGTCAGTGTCTCCTTAATAAGCCCATATGGACAAGGAAGGGACTTAGGGGTACATTTTCAAATTGGGAAGGGGAGGGGGGGTATGGGCTGGTTAGAGGATGATCTCAATGGGGCGTCTATTGAGAGAATAAGGCATATGAGGCTTATAGACCGAAAGGCGTAAGCTGCTGTGCCTTTTTGCTGATTGTTAGGGATGCTCGGGACATTGTAGAAAGGGATGGAGGGCTGGCTGGGAGTGAGAAAAGAGGAACACTAGATGGGGTCGGACGGGGGTCATTTCAGTTTTTCCCTTCACGCCCACTCGGAGACCAGGGTCACGGGTGAGGTTGATTAAGACGTCAAACTTTTGACAGCTGCATCCGAGTCGGAMCGATAGAGAGGCTGGACAGGAGTTACCCAGAAATCTTAAGTATGAAAGGAAGAAGAGCAAGGACAATGTTTTTTGTTATTCCTTTCAAACCACTGGTGTGAGTTCTCAGGCTAATATAGMAAAAATAATCCAGAAGTCTGATTTKTATGTGCTATTTTTATATATTAAGCACCGAAACACTTTGTGGTTGTATGCGTTTGACATTTTGGCCAAAATGGAGCCATAGGCTTTGGTGGAATGAGAAAAATGCCCTTTGTGCCCTTTCATATTTCATAATAACCTGAGGTTATTATTTTCTTCTTTTTGAAAAATTGACGTTTTTCAGATCGCTTTTTGTTTTTTTTTTTAACCGTGTGGCAGAACTAATTTTTTTAATTACACCTTGACCAAACTAGTGTACTTCATAAGCAAAACAATGAAGAGACAGTGTGTATGTGTGTGTGTGTGTGCGCACACACGCCATGTCCATCTAATTACACAAAGCCAGCATGTTTATCTCAATCCTGTCATAATTATGAGCAGGTGTGGGGGGTTCATCGTCAGCCTCAGCTGGGTCTTGTTGTAACTGTTTAGTTTTTTTGTTTTTTTTTCCCTGAGCAGACAATAGCCTTCATCCACTGAAAATGCTTCCCATTATGAATATTCATTACTTCCGTCCTTTATTCCTGCGCTTTTGATGCCGAGAGCGTATGTCGATTCCTGTCACGATCCCCTTCAGTCGTGCATCCTGGGGTTCTGCGCTGGACAGCGAATGGGCCGTCAGCTGTCTTGGGTAGAAATGAGAGAAAGAGAAAAGAGGAACGGAAAAAAAAAAGGTGTGCATGTGTGTAAGTGTGTGTGTGTGTGTGTGTGTGTGTGTGTGTGTGTGGGAGGGTGTTGTTTTAGATCTCAAACAGATACACCATTTGCATATATTTTTGGAGGTGAAATCAGCAAACTTGCATCTGTGGAACAGACACAATAGCGTTTAGCTTTCTGAGAGAGACAGGGAGAAAGAGAGATAGATAGAGAGAAAGAAAGAGGCAGAAGAGGGGGTGTTCAACCTCTTTCTTTCTTTCTTTCTTTCTTTCTTTTTTTCTTCAATGCAGCAGGCAGTCTGGAATCATTGCGACATTTAGATTTAAATGAGATAGCTAACTGTCTCGCATTACACGTTCATGTCTGAATAGGATTCGCCTGATTTCTGAAAGGGACACAAGGAATTTAGCCGCCTTCTTACCAATGCTTCAATTTGAGTGCTTGTCACTGTCAAAGTCCTGTTGTTTGCCCTGAGTGACAGCGTTTGTGCATATGCGTGTGTGTGTGTGTGTGTGTTTGCTGGCGCATGTGTGCGCATTCTCCTTGACCCCATGCTGTTGATCTTGGTTGGTTGCTCATGCTCGGAAATGCCCCTGACAACTTCTGGCCCTTCACTTGTCAAGGGGTCTGACGGATGATGGGTTTCCGAGTGTCCATGCTTAGTTACGGAGACAAACCTGAATCGCTAGGTCTTCTAGCTAGTTCATTTTGCTAGCCTTAAAAAATGGTTCCGTCTTTATTTTTCTAAAACCCTAACCATATTATCCTGCTACAGTGTACAAGCAAAGAAAAKCTTTCCACCAGTTCCAACAGACCGCAGTCATCATTGGTTAACACCAAGCAGCTAGCGCTTTCTATAGAGCTGGCTTCCGTCCAGGAGGGTCAGAGGTCGCCGGGCAGAGTTGAGAACGCCGGCGGGTGATCCAGAAGAAAACCAGAACCATCCTTTTTTCCCCCCAAGTTACCATGCCTGTGATTTAAACGTAGGGCAGATTGAACTTGACAGTCGGCATCGTCGCCGAGYGCCTTTGTCTTTGTGTTTGGATTTGTGATTAGACGGGTGCCAAGATTTCTTCAGACAAACGCACCAGATGGATTGTGGGACTCGGCGAATGCGCTTGTTTTGTTCCGCTAATGAAGCATTTGGAAAAGGCGTCATAGCTTGATTTATGATGACAAATGACACAAATGAAATCCAAGTACCATTTGGTAAATCCACTCCGTGTAAACACTGGACCGTTTCATGGCAGGAGGGGGAAAAATGGCTGGATCTGAAGGAGACCCTTTGTCAAATTCCCTCAAGTTCCCTTTCAACATAAACACTCGAGTCAGTAAAGAGCGAAAGTGAACTAATGAATATCTTTACAAAGGCGTCTTTTCGGGGATGCATGTTAACACGGCGAAAAACGGATTGCAGCCAGTGCAGCACTGAGTTGCACAACTGATACCTAACTTACTTTATTTTACTTGGTTTACAATTTCATAAATCTTGYGTCAGGGTGCTTTTTTAAATTCTGTAAATTAAATTCCGATTGGTCGAGAACAGTGTTGATGGGTTTTCTATAACAGCGCCACTGATAGTAGTTGAGCTTGAAGTAACAACTTATATGCAGAAGTCTATGACGGACGTTTAAGGAATGAGTCTCCAGTGCCAGTACTTTGTGACATTTGTTCACATGGCACTTTTTTTTWATTTTACTTTCACGTGACGAAAGAGACAACAGACAGGCTGGTGAGGGAATAGCCGTTTATCGCCAAGGTGCCTGTATACTTTCATGTCAAATTGTCAGTATATTTAACGACTGTGTGTATCTTTAAACCTTGTGCTTGTTTTATTTTCTCGTCTCATTCCAAGATTTATCTGTGTTCCCAACAGCTATTTATTTCTCTACCTTGATACTATGTAGGGACTGTAATGCCGAGCCATGTGTCGAGTATACTTGCGTATCGTCTTAAGATTGTATCAGGATATGAAAAAGCGTTGGGCCATGCCATCCGATCCCCGTCGTTCCTTTTCTTTCCGAGAGAAATATTCCTTGCAGTCCTGTGGGAAAACTATGCGAAACATGGGCTCGTGTTTTCCTCACTGAGAGGGGGCACGATTCCTGACTGAGGTGGCCTGGGGAAGGCTCCCTGCAAGTCTGTTTATCCGAGATCTGATAGGACGTCAGTTAACAGATGTCAATTAGCTCGGACTGCGTACGCAAGAGCGGCGGCCGGATGAAAAGACGGATTGAGTAATGGGATTATTTAAGTGCCCGGCAGCCTTGTTTCCAGAATGCGGCATAATCGCGGTAATTATTCCTGAGGGCTTGCTATGCTGACCGAACAATAGGCATTAATACTTGTAATTATTTGGAGAGGCTGAGGTTGGTATGGTGGGCTTGAAGTCTCCAAGCTGAAATCAATGGATTTGTTCCTTGTACCTTAAGTTATTGGAGTGGATTCAAGTCCTTTCGAACCACCTGCTTGGATGGACTCAGCCACTTCATTTGTCTTTGGAAGCAATTAATTTTGACTTTTCATGGCTTTGTGATGTTTGTGAGCGACTTGCTAATACAGATGCTGTAACATTAGCTGTAACATTTATGACCTTTGAGCGACCTTTGGGAAAACCTTTTCGGCAAAACAACTGGTTTGACTTGTTAAGAATAAAATCAAGGCCTTCTGCTTGTCGGTTGCATCACAACAACCTCTAGGTGATGTCATCACGTGTGCTCTTGTGCGTCTGTAGGAATAAAGAAGATGGGACTTTAAAAGGTGTCAAATAAACTACTAGAGTTTTACATGGAGGATTGCGCTACGGTTAAACATCAGATCTCGGGCTTAGCAGTGCAACACTTCTCACAAAAAAATATATATCCACAAAGTTTCCCTCAGTTCAGTTGTAAGGTGCTGGCATAACAAACTGTCTCAGCCACCATGGTAACCAGTTTGGTGTCCTGTATAATTAGCACATTTGTGTGACCGGTCGTTACCAAGATTGCCAAGGATTGTTCCAGACGTGCGACAGAGGAACAGAGCGAAAAACCCACGCACAGTACATCAGTCAACTTTTTGAAACCCACAGACATAACATGCGCTTCATCCGAGCATGTCTGGGTTAAGCGCAAAATAAAGTCTGAAAAAAAAAAAAGCAAGAGCTGACGGATTATAACTCACTCGTTGTGGATGCCGCGTTGACGCTTAAGTGCTTTGAATTCGGAGACCAGACATTAATCAGAGAGCATGGCGACACAGGACCTCACTCAACACCTAGCACAAAAAAACAACAGGCTAGGAACATCACAGAGGAATGCCGTGTCAATATTAGTCGGGATTAGGTCACTTCCGTGCATGCTAGAGTGAGACGTGAAATTCGTATCATTAAAAACACATGAATGTGTTCTCCGGACTAGGGGTTCTCATAGATCCCTGGTATATTGTGGCTCGGTGCTGCCAGACAGCTCTGTTTCTCCGCATCCAGCTCGGCCTGCTGCGGAGGCAGGAGCTAGTTGCAAAGCGAGGGTGTCTATTCAGTGCCTAGCTAACTACACACAACACACACACACACACACACACACACACACACGCAAGCGCACACACTTTGCTTTGTGAAGCTGGCGCTCTTTGAAGGCCCTTAGCTAGAGGGGGACCGAAGCTGACAGTGAGAACATTAGCATGTCAAAAGCCCGCTGAATCAATAGGGCCCTTCTCTCTGCCTCGATTTTTCTCTCTCTGCCTGGCGCTAACACACACAGGCCTCTCCATTCAATGGCACTCAGCGCGACCTACTGTAGGAAAGGTGCTCTACTAATACGTGCGCTGCAGGGGAGAGAAATGGGAAGGGTGGGGGGTTTCGAGAGAGACCTATTTATATTGTACCAGTGGATATGAAGTGGATATTCTAGCTTGTGATTTGTGCACAGGGTGGGTATGCTCCTGGAACCGCGTCCTGGAACACGCTAAACGTGTTTATATTGTATTCGTGTTGTTCCTCTAAGAAGTTAATGGTTTTCTGGTACACCGAAGTCACAGGGGGATATTGTTATTGTCAGCGCGGTTACAATGGCGTTTAATAGGACAAAAATAAATCAACATTCTCACAAAGAAGGGATAACACAAAAGCGCTAAAGCGCCGCCGCGTCGTCGCGCACCATGTTCAGCAGGTCGAACTGCATTGAGAGGAAGGTAGGAGACTGTTAACTGAAGTAACAATAGACCAAACAAACTCCAAACTCACACCTCCGACTGAGAAGAAAAGYGCCCTTTGACTTATGTACTTGAGTATGCAAAAGTCTCCAAATGACAAATCAAAGCAAAATGGCTGATCACAACATCAACAGTAAACAAACTAGCAAGAAACGTTTTGACTGCGGACATATTAGTTTGGCAAAGCTGTATGTACTGTATGTTAGCAAAAGATAAAGATCAACATAGCTTATTGTTGCTAGTAAAAACAAACCGTAAGCTAGCTTATTGTTGCTAAAAAAAAAAAAGTTGAACAGTAAGAAAGCTTATTATTGCTAGGAAAAAGAAACCTTTAGCTAGCTTAATGTTGCTAGCAAATGATTAATACTTAGCTACTTTATTGTTGCTAGTAAAAGAGGAACAGTTCTCTAGATTATTGTTGCTTGCTAGTATAAGACGAACAGCGAATGCATGGAGGTTCAAAAGATCAAAGTTCTGAGTCATTCAAATGCAGTATAATTATAAAGATTAATTTGCCTAACTCATTTTCTGAACAGAACCCATTGCAGGGAAAGAAATTAAAAAAAAATGTTAGCTGTACATTAGTTGGGGAAAATTAAAGCAGYCCAGACAATGCACCAAGGCAATTACTGACCGAAAGAAGCTGCAGAGAGAAAAGAGCACTTTTAAGGGAGGAGGGAGATGGCGAGAGGGCGGGAAAAAAAAAATTAGTGGAAATTAAGCTTTGATACTGTCCGAAAAACACGTCGGAGAGCAGCGAATGAGTCGCGAGGAATGTGAGATGGCCGTCTCTGGTGAAATGCATGCATCGCCACAGCTGCGTCAATCACTCACAGAGGGAAGGACAATGAGCCGAAGCCGCTTACCTCCTTCTTCCCCTGTCACCTGCTGCAGTGCAACCCCCTGCCGGGTCGAGACATTCCTCCAGCTTTCAGTCAATCACTGAGTGTGTGTGTGTGTTTGGAGGTAGGCCTCTTGTCCATCAGCTCCGGACCCTGGCTGGGAAGTGTTTGTGATTCCATACGAAGTCCATAGCCTTTAGAGTTGCTTTATACACTCCTCTGTCCTTTTTTGTCTCCTCTGGGACTTTCAGAACGTTAAAAACTCATCAGCACACGCGGCACAGATGGCCAGCGATGTGCTTTTGCGTGTGGCGCGTGAAGGTTATTGCTTTGTCCTTTCTGGGTCTGGAGATTTTTTTCGTAGCTTTACCGCTAAACTTTACCTTGTACAGGGACACACTGGCACTATCGGTATCTGTTAAAACAGAAGTGAGCATGTCTATGCCTTAAAAAACAAACCTTTTATTCATATCTTATTTCATGTATTTGTGTAAGTTTGGAACATGAGTAACGCTTTCAGATTTGAATTCATCTCTTTTATTCCTGTTTGGAAAGGAAACAGAGAGCAAGAGAAAGAGAAGGAGGAAGAGCGGCTGGGAGGAGACAAATGAATGAATAAGTGAATACCTGTGGATTAAAGCTTTAGAACCTTTGACAGCAGGGAAGGCTCACCGGTGACGGACGAGTCTCACAGGGGCTAAAGCCAGATCAATCAACATCAACCGCACACACACACACACACACACACACACTAGCTGAGTTTGCATGCAGCACAGGGCACTGTTCTCATTTCACTCAGTCACTGGAAATGTAATTAATAAGCGAAAATTGAGATCGAGTCGAACAACGATCAATGAGCTAATCAGTTCACACACCAGAGAGAAGAGACGCTAATTAGCAAACTGAAGTACATTTAACACAGAGATTCAATGTATGCCTGGAACGAGAATAAAGTTGTTTATTTATTTATTTATTTATTATAACAGTGTTATAGTGACCCTAGCTAGTTATAATAGCAATTAGCTAATATTACATACTATAAAAAAATAATCTATCTGGGCTGTTTACAACAAGCTAACGCTATGCAGGGGAAAACAAAACAAAGCAGCTTTTTTTGCAAAAAAGATTCACACATAATCATTTATAAGAAAATGAAGCACAAGCATCAAGCTAGTGATCAGATTTGTGTAGATTTGTTTGCTAATCCAGCTAGCGTTTTTTAGCTATATTATGCTAAATCTGTAGACTTTTCAATGAAGGTGAACGTCTGGAGTGTTACTCTAGCAGGTGGAATGAGAGAGACTGAGAAACGGAGTGTGTGTGTGTGTGTGTGTGTGTGTGTGTGTGTGTGGTAACCCTCCTGTATCATGGCTAAAGAAGGATAAAGGATAAGCCAGTGCCATAAAACTGCAACAAGTGTGTTAGCCATTAACAGAGGAACAGAGGTAAACGTGCTAACCCCTGAACACACACTTTCTCAAACTTACTGTGAGTGTTTGTGTGAGTCACTTGACCTGTTCTAGTGTGTGTTTCTTGTTATTTCAGTATTCAGTATAGCATTGTTCTCATAACTCAACTCAAAAAGCAACTAAAACAAGTGTTGCAGCAAACAAAGCCTGGATCCTTCTTCTCATCTTTGTGAGTTTGTTTCCGGGAGAGCGGCCARGCGGTTCTAATATTTCAAATCACAATATTTCATAATATTTCACTTTTCCCCCCTCAGCCACATTTGTTTTTTTGAGTGTTATAAAAAGATAGTTTATTAGATGCATTTTGATTATGTCTTGGCTGATTGGAAAAACGAGTGGCTCCAGGCCTGGAGGAAAACTGAAACATGTGGCATCATCTCACTTTTGCTTGTGTGTGTGTGTGCGTGTGTGTGTGTGTGTGAACAAGAAATGCAATCTGGCATTAGTATAGCTGTGCAAAGTGTCCAGCAGAACACCCACACGCGCATGCACACACACACGCACGCACACACTGATACACTGAAGACCACCCAACAATGGTTTGTGGCTTCTCTGGACCACGTTTTTTCCCCCTGCTTTAATCTCTCTCTCTCTTTCTCTCTCTCTCTCACACACACACACACACACACACCCCATCTTGGCTTCTTGGACTTTTTTTGGGGGGATGAATAAATCCTTCATCTCCACATCACTGACTTTTCAATTTTTTAAATTACTGTAGGGCTAGATTCCAACGATTACGTATCCATGCTGTTAATGTAGCTACATCCTCCATCCTTAATGACTTTCCGAAAACAAAATGTTTTCTTAGCTACGTATGGTAGTCATGGTTAGACTTTGTGGTCATGTGACACACTTGGCTGCGCTAACTATAGATTGTTTGGAACATTACCTCCCGCGGCACTACTCACATCGGTCTTAGCGATCTGTTGTTGGCGAATCATTTTTAACCATGAGGGGCGTTCGAGTCAAACGTGGACTAGCTGAATGTTCATGGGAATGATTGCGTTGGGCTCCGAGCTACTTCATCTGGCCTTGTCATTAAAGAACGAACAGCCTCCGTATGTTTTTTTTTATGTTTTATTTCAATCTGTATTATGGTCTTAACTAGCCAACTGTCTTGCAATATGGCTTTGTGCTTTACGTTACATTATATTAGTTGGGTTTCTGCTAAAAAACAACAACAACATAGGACTAGACTTCACAGTGATTCTTTTTCCAGGCAAATTAATTTCTAGGAAATTAATGTGTTACTTACGAATGGCATATTTTCATTTTTTTAAGGATGGATCTTCTTTTGTTCCTCAACACTCTCATTGCTTATCCTCTGATGGAGTACTAGCATGCGTTCGGGTGAACCCCCTCCCAATAAAAGTCGTTTTAAAGTCTTTTTCTTCGCTGCTGAACTCTCTTTCTCTCTTTTATGGGTGCGCAGAAGAGGACTGCTGACCCCTGAGTAACGAGCCAGTGCTTGTTAATTACACCTCCATTAGGACATGAATAGAGAGATCAGCACTTCCCAAGCCTTGAGGTTGGAGATTTAAGGGGGGGATAAGTGATTAGATAAAGGTGTAGGGATTGGAACAGGGGAACAGGGTGGCGAACCCACAGCTGTCAGAAAGAAAGAGAAGTCAAAAGAGAGCAGTGTAATTTGTCCATGTTACTTACTTATATATCCAGGTTTATATACATATACATATATAATGTACACATAAAATCGCACACAGATTTATCTTTGATTACGGTGCACAGTATGGTGGAGAATATGCTTGCGGCATCAGGGAAGAAAAAAAAATTGATAGACGTGATGCCCTGGACATTCAGTAAATTCAGGTTGTCAGCTGACTTCATCTTGTTGCCAGAACTGACAAACTGTGAGGCAACCCTTGATAATAACACGCATGATGGGTGCATCGCTTCATGCACTTCCCTTCTTACCCTGACACTCAAATCRCTCTGGAATAGGCATCAGATTACATCCCTTTTCCACTGCTGTAAAGTTAAATCTTCATGCTCCCTAGCAAATTTAAGTGTTTTTTTTCCCCAGCCTAAACATGGTAGTGATTTCGACTGTCAGTTTTTTACCATGCCATTTACATTATCTTTGCTAAGCATTTAAGTGATCTCCAGTCATGATTTGTTTTTCTGACCAAATTTCTTTCATGAAGTCAAAGATTCAGCACAGTCCTWATAGGTTTTAATAATGTGCTGGATAGTTCTTATACCAATTCCAGTAATTTCAAATCTCCTTAATTGTTTTCGTTACTTGATGCAGGCCAATAATTTGACCCTGCTGAAGCGGTGACATGTTTTTTCTTGGCCAGGCAGTGTATATATGATGTAAAAGCCATTTTTTAAATGGAGTCGAAGCCCAACAAAAATAAATAAATCTTGTGCATTTTTGGACTTAATTTGAAGACAAGCTACAAAGTTCAATACTTAAATTTAATGCATGACAGTATGGTGTTCACTGGATAAACGTTTAGAACTGTTATAAATACAGCATTTCTTGGTGGTGGAGGAGTTCACTGGCCCGACTATCTGGAAATTCAGAAAATAATGTGTTGTGCATGTTTAACGCACACCCTCATCCTCGCTTAACACACACCCCCACTAATCATGACCTAATCTTCCTTAGCAGTTCCACCAATTAACTCTTTCTTTTAGTTTCTCTTAAAAAGATCCCAAGCTCATCGGATGGACTCTACGTGTCCCCTTTCTAAAATTGTTTTAATTCCTCAGCGCACCGTCACAAAGCACGCCATCCTCTAAAGGTCGTGGCCCCGAGCTTCCTATCTTCATTTCTCCCTCCATCCCCTGCTGTTCTTTTGCCGTGTTCGTTTCAGAGGATGACAGGAAAAAAAGTTGTTAATCTCTTTTCGTTCCTGATCGCGCTCGATGTAGCGGCTGATTGGCCCCCAGGCAGACGGTGATGGATGGACGGATTGTGTTGTAGAGATAGAAAACAAGGAAAGGTGGAGAGGTGTTAATCCGGCTCCCTGGGGCACCATCACTCTTAAAACGAGACAACTGGACAGGGAAGAAAGAGAGATTTATAGGGAACTGTTCGAAGCGTTCGTCCTGATTCAGGGATTCCCATGTTGTTTTTTTAAAAAAGAAAAGCTTAACAGGTGTCTAAGCAAAGTGTGACGTGTTTGTCTGTATCAGTATTGATGAAATTATGTCAGTAGAACAGCCATGAAGATCAATCAAATAGTATATGAGGGTTGTTCATCAGAACGAGAGTTAAAAACTCCTTTAATTTTTCTATATAATCCTCTGCTACACTTATGTACTCATCCCAGTGTTTCACTGATGCTTGGATAATATTAAGGTAGAAAGTTTTCTCAGTACGCCAAACCCGTGATGAGACTGCCTGCCTCACGTCTAAAGCACTGACCTTCGAACTGGAACTGGAACAACATGGAACAAGGTCAATACTGTATGTGGGATTTAGCAAAATATTCCTGTAATGCGCAAGTGGTGTTCGTGAATGATTGTGTGTACAGTTTGGTTTTATGACTTCATTCATGAGCCATCACAAGTCCAATTTGACTGTCAATCTTTTAGTAAAATCCTGGCAAATATCATTGTGGGCTAGTCACTTATTTTTCAGAATYCTTTTTCTGACATCGCCATAAAAGGCAAACAATCACAGAGCGCTCAAATCAACAAAATGCAGATTAAATAGTGAATTGTAAGTCTTCCAATAATGCAGCCCAGCCACTGCAGCTAACTTGTACTTGTTTAACATGGTGTCATTTGTTTTGTCCTAATCGAATGCCTTTGTGTAAATAGATAAGTTATAGTTAAACTCAAAGCTATACTCATAAACTGTATATGCAGATATTATAGGCAGAAAAATATTTTGTAGCTCGAGGCACAATGGACCAAAAAGAAAATGTGAATCGTAAGATAAAGTAAATATAAATAACATGAGAGAAAGCTTGTGTCTCTGTGTGTGTATGTGTTTGTGTGTTCGTACACGGCAACGGTGTTAGCATGAATGACACGGTGCATTCCTGCACTATCACTTCCTCTGGTAATTAGTGTCATAAAACCATGAAGTTGTCTCTCACTGAAACACATTCCTTAGTGCTCCAATACAGCGGCAATCTATAAAACCGACCTGGCAACCACGTAAACACACACACACAAACATCCATACACAATACATGAAGTAATAAAAAATCCTGTTATGCTAATCATTGATTCTCTCTCTCCCTCTCTCTCTCTTTTTTTCCCCCTGCTCCAGCCTGTAAGATCGGCTACTACAGAGCTTTGGCCAGTGACGCCGGCTGCTCCAAATGTCCCCCTCACAGTTACTCTGTGCGCGAAGGCTCTACGTCGTGCACGTGTGACAAAGGATACTTCCGTTCCGAGACGGACCCCGCATCCATGCCTTGCACCCGTATGTATACCATCTGATATAATATACACTAAGATAGATAGAGTACTTGATTAATTACAGCACCCAGTAAGTAGCAATTGCAGTGAAAAAAAGGTAAAGTGAAAAAAAAAGCTACACTGCTTTCACAATTTAAGGTGCATTAAGGAGGTAAAAATAATACAAATATACCGTTTCTATGTACATGCATTTGCGTACATGATGTAYATAAGGTGCATCRACMAGAATGAACGGGCAAGTTGATAAATATTAATAAAAGACAGGACRAAATGAAGAAAACTACTGTAGGTAGTGCAGGGGTCAAAAGTATGCCAATGACTGCTCACTGTTTGTACTCTGGATTGTTGTTTGTTGAATACAGTACTTAAAAAGGATTTTAAAGGAACCCTCGTTTTTGGATATCATCTTTCATATTATCCCCCGCAGCAACAGTCAAACCAAATAAAGCCCAGTCGTTCATTTCTTCATTTCATCTGTCCTAACTTGCAAAAAAAAAAAAAAAAACATTTTAATGCTCACAGCAATATTAACTAGAACTGACATCTTTTTGAGGAAACTAACACTGAACTCATTTAATATTCATTACATGACCCTATCTCATTTTATGGATAATAATCTCTTTAATGTGGCTAATTAGCTAATTACCTCATGAATAGCWCATTTTGCTGCAGTGCCATCATCAGTGCTAATAATGAACGTCTTTTAAATCGTATTGTATAAAAAATATWWAAAAAATAATAAGAAGAATAAATGCTTGCTATTTTATTAATGAATCTTCCTTTGGTAGACAGCTCAGACGTTTGAACCCTATACTCGATCAGTGTGTCTGCTTATTTCCCTACACACACTTGAGCACCTGGCAATCAACGTTAAATCGCATGACCCTTGTGAAATAAAGTAGAAACAAGGTGCTTAAGTGAGACTGCGAGTGTGTAATCAACTTTCTGTGTGTGAAGGAAATCCTATGTTAATATGTACCTTAGTGTCTGAGGTGCTTACAAAAAAAAAAGAACGCCTGCAGCTAGCTCGCTCTGGCATCAAAACACATGATAAACAGAAGCTAAATAGCCATAGCGTGTCGAAAGATGGAGTAATCTCCTGAGGAGAGACAGATGTTATCGGTGTGTATGTGTGTGTGTGTGTGTGTGTGTGTGTGTGTGGGCTGAAAGAAACTAAACATATTAACATATAAAGTTTGCTAGGCTATCCTCTGTTCGGCTAATCACGGTGTTTAAATGCTCCACTTTTGTTTTTGTTTATTTCATTCACTTTCGTTTTGCGCCTGCAAGAGAGAGAGAGATGGATGAATAGGACTCACCCCATTACACTAAACCTCTCTCATACCTTATTATATTGAAATGTAGCTTAATCCGCTCCTGTCCATCACCATTGAAGCAATCGGGTTGATATCCGCTCAGCCAGACTGTTTATGAWAGGCTAAATAGAGTTTTCAAATAGAAGAAATCATAAAATATCAAGAGTTAATATCAGGAATAAATATACAAAGATATCAAGTTTAAAAATAAAAACTCAGTTACTATCATGTACTTCACCTGGATTTTTTTTTTTTATCCACATTTCTTTGTTTGCAAGAAAACAGATTAGCAGGATTTATGTTTTGTGACCTTTACACATCTGTCAAAACACACGTTATGTTATATACATTTTGTAAATCAAATGTTTATTCAAAAATAGACTGAATCATATAACAGGAGCCTTTTCTTGTCACTAAAATTAGCTATCTTAGCATTAATAATGATAGCTGACCTAGCATCTGCGCTAGCAAGAATCATGGTATCTAATTAGGTTCATCCACTGCTTTACTATTTTAAATCTACATATGATGTGATTTATGAAGGTGTCCATGTCCTAAAATTCTCCAACTTAGCTGCCCAACTAGGTAAATGCTAGCAAAGTGTCATGTGGGATTTCAGCATGTCAACATTTACAATTAACCTAATGAGTGATTAAATAAATAAAAATGTAGGCTTATATTCAAATTAGATTTTGTCACTAAAATGAGCAAACCTAGCACTTAAATGAGCCGATTTAGCTTAGCTACCCGAATAGCTAACTGCTATCAAGCTACCACAGTGATTTCAGGAATGTTGACTTACACTAAATATTCACAACTATTCATGTAAAAGTATTCCAGAAACTCTCAAAATGTAGGCTACTAGAAAAACTGGAGCTAGCCAAAAAAAAAAGACTCAGCTAGCTAATGGCTAGTAAACTAGTCCACATACTGTATTAACAGGGGATTTCTCTTTCTTCTACCTTCTCTTCTTACCTGTCAGTCAAAATACACAAAATAAGTTTATATTGTTATGTTTGCTAACAGGTCCATTGATTAGCAAACTAGCTAATTCTTAGCAAAGCAAGCTATCAGTAAAATACACTGTAGGTTATACACAGAAAATGTTGGCTAGCTTATCCACTGATTAGCCCTTACAAACCAATCTATCAGTCAAAATACACTAGAAGTAATAATAACAAGGTTGCAGGTTATTCCATGAATTTGTAGCAAACCAAGCTATCAGTCAATGTAAAATACCAAGTTATATAGTTTGCTAGCTGTTTCACTGATTAGCAGACTAGGTTGTCTTTAGCAGGCCAGGCTATCAGTTAAAATACACTATAAGTTACATTAATAAGCTTGCTAGCCCTACTAGTCTGCCTAGTTTTAGCAGAATAATAAACCTTTAGCAAACCAAGCTATCAGTCCAAATATACTGTACGTTTAGCAGACTAGATGTTGTATATGTTCCAACATTTTCCATTTCCAAAAAAAGTTACAGCTCTTTCATTATGAAAGCAGTTTGAAGAGCGTTGTCTTTCTTATGTTACACAACCTTTGCAGGAAGCAATGTAATTCTGCTGACAGAATAGGTACTCTGGTACAATAGCTAACTTTGCTTACAAAGCGTAGCCGTGTTTGTTTTCTGTAAGCCCAGCTAGCATGTCGTAACATCCGTAGAATGTTTGGAGAAATGGCTTTTTCATGCTGAGAACAACAGACTGRGAAAATCTGCAAAATATCTGTTTGTGGAGAGTTTGTCCTAGTTCTGGCGAGAGTTCAGAGCATGGATCGTGCCTGTGACATTTATTTGTGCGAGAGCTTTGATTCAACCGTGTGTGTGTGTGTGGTCTAAACAGGGCACAAACACACACAAGGGCAAAGCAATTAGTATTAATAAGATTCCTATCAGCCACCCACTCGGTTATAGAGATGATCATCTCATGATCTCGCTCAAACACACGCACACGCACAGAGCAAACAGAGGGGAATGCCTACGGCGATGGTTTGTCATAAACGTAATTATGCCTAAATTCAGCAGCGCCCGGTTTACTGAAACACACACACACACGCAATAAAAGGGCATGAGATTGTGTGGGTTAGTGCGCTCATTTCATCCTCTCTCTCATTTTCCTAGTGCTGAATAAACTCTGACCTAAATGTGCAAATACAGTATGACTTTGATTGAAAATCATTATTCCACGTAAAAACAGTTTATAGTCATAATGGTAGAAATGCTAAAATACTGGGTATTTACTATAAATATCTGAACATTTACTATTCTAATTTGGCATTTCATAATGAAGAGAGTCTTCGCTTTGGGGTAGATGACGGAACAAAACTGATGCCCAATGATGCACGTTACATACAATTAACTGAGCCCTTGTATRGATTCARTTCTTTATTCATGTTTTTGAACRCCTGCTCGCTTTGCTTCCCCAGAGCCCCCATCCGCCCCACAACACCTCATCTCCAATGTCAACGAGACGTCGGTGAACCTGGAATGGTCGGCGCCKGCCTTTTCAGGAGGAAGACAGGATCTCACCTACAACGTCGTGTGTAAACGGTGCGGTCCGGACGGCCAGAGGTGCGAGCCGTGTGGAGTCGGCGTCCATTACACACCCCAGCAGCTCAGCCTGAGGACCACACGAGTGTCTATCAACGAGCTGCAAGCACACACAAACTACACTTTTCAAGTGTGGGCGATCAACGGGGTGTCGCCCCAGAGCCCAGGGCCTGATCAAGCTGCTTCGGTCACCGTTACCACTAATCAGGCGGGTGAGTAACACCAATCCTTTCTTTATTGTAGTTGATATATTAGGATGCGTTCTTCACAGTATATAGTTACACTCTCTGATTCAGATCGGTCATAAAAGCAGCCCAGACTGTACTGCCTAGTGTTATTATTTTTATAGTAACAATAAATTCATTTTAACTATCCAAATTATGTGCAATAAAAAAAAAAAAGAAATAGAAGAACATGATTTTATTGTTTATTAGCCGTAGTGAATGAGCATCCAGTGCCAATACTTTCTTACTTTCCASTACATGACAAAAGACCTATTTTTGTCCTGTTCTGGGTAGCATGACAAACATTTGATTTTGTTTGTATTTCTAGCTAGGGAAATCTTGTTATGTAGATGATTCACATTAAACTATTTATGAAAAAAAAAATTCAGAATAGTTTTTTTCCCCCCGTTTGGTTTATGTGTAGCACGCACGCAATTAAGTAAGCAAGCTACCCTATTCCGTATAAAGTCAGTTTATTAGCTAACATAATTTAATAACCAAATTAGTGTAGCTGTATGTCTAGAGAACATTAATAGTGCTTTAAATGTCCTCACACATCATATAATGAAATAGTGTGATTTTGTGTGAATACCCGTTCTCTGTTTTTTCCCCTCCTTGGATTTTTACTTTCCCCCTTTCTCTGGGTCGCATTTGATTTGCAAGTTATTGGCACACTGGCTGGATACGCTGGATGCTCTTCCTGTTCCGTCCCACCCATTTGAGGATGCCAGTGGCTTGGTATTTTTGTATGGGCATAGGGTTACCCCAATGGCCCAACGGTGGCAATCCTGTGGTGACGGGTTTCAAAACTCCGACCGTCCAATCAGCAGCCCAGAGCCTGAGAAACCCCTGCTCCACTCATATCCAGTACACCTCTGTGACATCACAGATACCAGTAGAATTTGCTCATATTATGAGGTGTGAGGTTGATGCAGAGCATGCGTAACACACCCAGCTGTAGTTCCTGTCCAAATATGGAAAACCAAAGCAATTACTCTGACAAAAAAAAACAGCATGTTTGTGTGTTCACATTACGCCTAGATTGTTAGTGTTGAGTGTAAAATTTTTACAAGGTGTTTAATTACACAGTCACATCGGTAAAGCCRTGTGGTATGTTKGCGTCCCATTAATAAAATCGGACACACCTGTCCACTCGCGCTTGACCAATTTGCCTGTCTCGGTTTAGCATTTACAACTCGACTAGACTTTTTTTTTTTAATGAGCCTCGCTTCCATTCCCCTCAGTGCAAGCCATTCAGACAAATGAAAGACTGTAAGTCTCGACTTGATCTTGCATGGTCTTTGGAATGTGGATTTAAAGCTATATAGATTACAGCAGACTTGCTTCCAATAATAAAGTCTGGCTACGAAAGAAAACAGAAAGCTTGTGGGTCGCCGCCATTATCTCAGAGAAAACCGAGCTGTCTTGCTGTTCTAACGGCCGCCTTGGCAAGAGCAGCGTTCAAACAGGGAACACGAACCTCGCATCGATCAGCCGCTGCCGTTAAGCGACACTCCAAGAGGGGTTTTTTTCCATCCTTGTCTCGGCACGATAACGTAAACATATCTCGGTCGCTGTAATGGTTTATAGCTTCATGGGGCTAATATGTTTGTCTATTAAATAAAGTCAAACAGCAGGCAGATTTTTTTTTTTCTTTTCTAAAACTCACTATAACAAATCAGTACAGATCCATGCTTACAAGCCAATCTAGAGGGTGATAAATGGTGACTTATGAATGACGGTGACAGGCTAGGAAGGCTATATTTGGTGGCATTTAACACCACATTTGGTCCATTATACATTTAACATTGGCGCAATACTGTACGTTATCAGCCGAAACTTTATTTTCATCCCAGTTCTTGGGAACGGAACCAATATTCAAATACTCACACTTCAAATCCTTTAGTTAGCGCTTGCAGCTTTCTAGACTTTCCCCTCTATGTTATTTCATTCTTTATTATTCTTCTTTTCATCTTCTCCAGCTCCCTCTCCAGTTACCTCCATCCAGGCCAAGGACATCACCCGGCACGGCGTGTCGCTGGCATGGCAGCAGCCCGAGAGGCCCAACGGCGTCATCCTCGAGTACGAGGTCAAGTACTACGAGAAGGTGAGTGAGGGTGGCATGGGAACCACAGCCTGAGGTCATAACCCATCATCATCATCATCTTCAACATCATCATCACCATCTTTACTTTAATAGACTTTAAAAGATTCAAGCAAGACAGGAAGAGAGGGTGATTAAAAAACAAACAAACCAACACCAAAAGCTTTACGTAACACTCAAGCAGCCACAAACCGAGCATTAGAGGACACAGAAGAAAAAAATCTCACCGGCTTTACCTGCTTTGGTGCAGATTTGGAGCTACCAAAGTGGTTTGAATGCAGAGGAAAGCTCTGGGGATTTCTACTTCTGCAAACACCGGTTACACCCATGGGAGGGAGAGCAAACAATAGACAAGCACTTTTTTTTCCCCTTTTTCGAAAATGCGGTTTGTGGTTTCCCCTACAGAAAGCATCCCTCCTTGTTTTTCATATCAGACCGGCTTAGAATCCCAGTCTGTGTGCTTTGTTTTCCATACCAAACAAAGCGTTTGATCACGTGGGTTGGTTTAGTTTTAGACAAGATGCTACAGGTAGACCATTTTGGTGATGTCAACTGATTTTTTTTTTTTTCCCAGATAAATGTTTACCTTCTTTTATGCTGTTTTAAATTAAAAAAAAAATAAAATAAAAAATATATATATATCCAAACCTAAAAGTATAAGATTTTTGATTTATATTACCTCGCAAGATAAAAAACAAAAAATAACATGGCTTTAAGCTCCGCCCTCTTGCCATGTACGTACAGTATGTCCCTGAATTTTCATTTTCATTTGATTGGATGTGAATGTGATGTGAATCATCTACTGTAGCTAGAGGAAATACTTGAAAACTGCAATGGGCGTTCAAGTAAAACTGGGACTTGTGATTTTGCAGAATAACAGAACAAAGTTATGGGAGTAAAAACTCACTCTATATAATGTCCTGCTACACTAATTCATGGATCTCAGTGCTTGAATGCCATCAGTCGCATTGATCGGGCTGCCCGMTTCACGCCTGAAACGCTGGCCTCCCTGGAACTCCTTTAATGGCCTAAACATGTGGTGTTGTTACAGGAAATGATTGTGTGTACAGTTCCTGCAGAGGGATTGTGTCTCTTCTGCAGGTTGGCAACAAGTTATCACTCGATTTTCAAGGATCAGGCGTTCCATCGTTCACAGAAACGACTCCGGACGTAAAGCCTTCTTTAAAAAGTTTGCACTTTAAAAAAAGCTTAAAGGCTTCTGTAAATGTCAGTCAATTTTATGCCTATATTCACCGGAATTTTCATCGCAGGTCCCGGTTTGACTCGAACGCCCCTCATAATATAAATTTCAAGATGACCTTCATTCATGATTTATTATAGACACGTTCCTATCCCTGGTTAGAAGGATATTACAAATGAATATATTCAGCATTATGTCAAATGCAGTTTTCGTAATTAAACTATAAAGAAATTAGTTTATCAAGAAACAAGCTTGCATATGTTTTCTTTTCTCTGACTCACGTTAAATGGTTTTCTGATTTAAAAACACAATAAATCTTAGTATAAAGTTACTACAGTGGTGACTTTCAGTTAGAATAAGGAACAGGACCAGAGACACCAGGTGTTTTTTTTTCCCTTTTAGACTTATCTCATATGTTTATTTAGGTGACATCCATCACACTAATAATCGAAATGCAGATTTTTTTTTTTTATTTAACATTTTCTGAGTAGATTTTTCTCTCTCTTTTTTTGTGTGTGTGTGTGTGTGAGATCAGGACCAGAACGAGCGCAGCTACCGCATCATGAAGACGGCGTCCCGCAGCGCCGATATTAAAGGCCTGAGTCCGCTCACCTCTTACGTCTTCCACGTCCGAGCCCGGACCGCGGCCGGCTACGGAGACTTCAGCGCTCCTTTCGAATTCATGACCAACTCAGGTCTGTACACCGCCTCTTTTCTTTTTTTAAATGCTYGCTTAAAACAAACATACTTCGCGGTTTCTTTTTTGACAAACAAAGAAACAAGTGTCAAGTTTCCGCCTTTCTTTCTAGTAAGAAACTGATGGGTCTATAATTACAGACTGCCTATTTTCAGAGGGGAAACAAAAACAGATAGGGCTTTGTGAGCTCAGGGACAAAGAAAGTGCCCGAGGGGATAAAAAAAAAAAAAAAATCAAACGTCTTGAAGAAAATGTTTCTGTACTAGTAAATAAAGCTTTAATCATTCAAAATTTGTTCATATCATTAAAAGTGTGTTTGATTTCCTATGCCCGTGTAGTTCCTTCTCCGATTATTGGCGACGGCGCCAACTCCACAGTGCTCCTGGTGTCAGTCATCGGCAGCGTGGTCCTGCTGCTCATCTTCATCGCCGTCTTCGTCATCGGACGCAGGTACGGTTCTCCATAAATAGCGCCGTCACTCTTTCCTTCATTGTTATTCCACTGGACGCCTTTCTGTCAGAACGCATCTCCTGTTTCACCTGTCTATCCTGACACCGTCTTTCTGGATATATACATACACACACACACACACACACACACACACACACACACACACACACACACGGAGCGTTAGATTCGACGCCAGCAGCCACCTTTCCGCCGGTGTCTCGACTCGAGCCTCGCTTTCCCGCCTTCCCTCCTTTCCTTCTCCTATCTGAGATCGACACTGTAGCGCTATCAGCTGTGATAATCACCCGTGTCCCAAATTCCAATCACGTCCCTAATGAATGGACTCTTTGTTTTCTTTCCTCAYGAAAAGCTTCCATTAGACACTTCCTGACATTGTGCCTTAAAAAAAAAGATAACACCTTTACTATCTTTGCTTTTCTCACCCTTTCTTCAGGGACATGAGAGGGTCCATAAAGCTTAAGCACACCACCAAGAGTGTGTAGGGGGGGGGGCGTTTATACAACACTGTGTTCTCTAGTTGTTGCTCGGCAACCAGGTTTTTTACGTATATCGACTTTAATCACTATTTCATATTTCAGTTTCGATATATATAGGATCGGGTGAGGTCTGGAATTAGTACCGTTGATTATTTTCCTCTGACTKCATGTTCTCTGGAGTGTTTTTTCATTTATTTATTTATTATTGGTGTTTTATTTGAACCAGCAATTTTTCAAGAATATTTAAAGAGCACCATGTGTCTTGGATCACACACACACKATAGAGAGGCTATTTCAGGTCACACCAAAGCATTCAGGCGTTAAAGCCCAGCCGTCTCCTTCTCC
Organism: Clarias batrachus; assembly: GCA_003987875.1. Classification (NCBI taxonomy): domain Eukaryota; kingdom Metazoa; phylum Chordata; class Actinopteri; order Siluriformes; family Clariidae; genus Clarias; species Clarias batrachus. The sequence continues at coordinate 98,774 of QMIH01001096.1, read as the reverse complement.
TCCTCCTCTTTCTCCCGTTCTACCTGTGGCTCTTCTCCTCACACGCTGTCTCTCGCACACACACACACACACA
>QMIH01001096.1:56796-67998 GCA_003987875.1 Clarias batrachus | reverse complement strand
TAATTATCATTGTTGTATTGCGATAGTATTGCATACAATAACAAATTATTCTTGTTATCCTGATTGTCATTATTTCAAATATTAGAAAAAATATTTTAAAAATTTGAATGTCATTAGGCTATCGAAGTTCCCTTTTGTCTCAATACCTTTGTCCGCTGCTGTTGCCCTAGAGACAATGCTCTTCATGCATGCATTCTCATTTACATGATGCAGATGCTTATATGCAATGCGAATAAGGTGGATTTTACCTCATACCAAACAACTCTAAAGAAGAATTGAGAATCGAGAACACAATCCCCAGCATCATGCTGAGGAGTAATGGCTTGAGACGGCCCAAAGATTACGACTATAAAAATTGACTTGACAATTCTTCATAGTCTCTGGAATGCGAGTTGGTGATCTGTGCCAAAGAGTGGAAACTTTGCGTGCTTGGGCCCCTTGGAATTGATATCGTTGACCTGAGAAAAAGACCAGACTCGAAGCTGATGCAAGTTAATCGTTAACACCGAATAGTGCAAGTCTGAGTTCTCGGGCCCTTTGGAACCAAATTTGCAGACCTGGTGAAGGAGAATAGTTTCTCACCTTCTTGTTCTTTATACAAATGAATGAAGCTGAAGCCTGGGAAAGATGACAGATGATCAAAACATCAGTGGAGGTCTGAGCAGATTGTTGGATTCCTAACGTGGCCATATGGTTCACGATATGGCAGCGACAGCATTATAATGATCATGAGTAAGATCGTAAAATAAATAAATAAATAAATAAATAGATGGTGTAGACACGTTGTAAAGATGACCCAGATAATTCATGGTCAAATATTCAAATCCGGCCCATTTGCCAATGAGCCATGAACAAAAGCAAATGAGTCTAGGATCTCCAAAGCCAAAACGAACTTGATACCCACTGAGAAGTGGCTCCTTTGCATGCCATCCAAAACACACACATACAAAGTGGCAGCGAAACATACACACACAGACAGCTGCACCATATGACRCTGGGTTTGACCACTGTGAGCCCGAAACACTGCCTTCTGGGTGTGAGGACGGCAGCTTTGAAGATCTGATCCCTTTAACCACGTTAGACACAGTGTGCATTCACTCGGCCTGCTTTGTTATGACGTCCTGGCACCAATTCCGCCCTTCTCTCTCTCTCTCTCTCTCTCTCTCTCTCTCTCTCTGTCCAGGCTCATAGTTTGATGCTGATGGAACAGGACACAGAGAAACATTGCAAGGCCAGTGTTTAATCAGCTCAAAAGTTCCAAAAAGTTTATTTTTATTTTTTTTTATGTTCAAGCACATGTGCATGRACTTGTTAACTTGTTCCACATTTTAATTATGTTCTAGTTACAAACTGGACTTAATTATATCAATTAAGCTCAAATCAACAGTCTTAATTATTCAATGAACCTCCAAGAATTTTTCTTTTTTTTTTAAACTTAAGGTACCTCAACAACCTCAAACTCTTAAGCAATCAAGACCTAAAACAGAACCTATATCAGCTTTCCGCAGTACTGGAAGAAGAAATAAAAAGATATTAAAGTGTTATGAATACCATTATCCACAGTGGAATCATTCTGCATTCTAGAACAAAGTTGTGTAAAGTAATAAATGTAGTGAAATTCCATCCACTATTTGAGAAAAACTGCTGAGAATGTAACAAAAACTTTCATGCAAACACATTTGTTAAAGAAAAAAAAAAAAATAAATACCGTTGATGCATATTATGTATATGAACAATTTTGGCTTAGATGATATTGTAAGTGTCATAGTTGAACAATGATTCTGATTTTAKAAAGTTTTCTATTTCATACTTTCCTTACTGTCACCTCATTTGTACTCCTTTCTTTCCAAACTTTCAGAATGTTTTCCAGAAATACTGGATTCTTGTGCGCTCAATGACTTGGCAAGTACGAACGCCAAAATCGTCACAGAGTGACTGTGACCGCATGGGGTAGTAAACCTAAAAGTGAGATGGTATGTCCCATTCATTCTTGTTCCAATTGTCATCTTGCCAAAGGGTCTAAGATAGAAATGTGCTAAATACAGATTTGTAATACTTTGTTTCTTGCTACGTTTATTAGCATGTGCTAGGAATTAAAATATTTAAGCTAGAAACACGGTTTGCCTAAGTTCATAATATTACTATTTTATATAAGACGTCAAAAAAAGGCTTAGTGGTTAGCAATGTCACCTTGGACATCCAGGCTATGGGGTCCGAGCCGAACCTCACACCTATGTGTGGATGGAGTTTGCATGTTTTCCTGTACTTGATGGGTTTCCTCTCACAATCCAAACATGAAATATGGTGTAGGTTGACTGGGATTCCCACTTTGCCTATGGTGTATGATTGGGTGTGTGAGTATGTGCTTGTGCCCTGCTACAAGTTGGCACAACATTCAGAGAGTGGCCTTCCTATATTACAATAAATGACAGCAACTGCCCTAATGAAACACTCTCACTCACTCACTCATCATCTATACGCTTAATCCTGTATTCAGGGTCAGGGGGGCCTGGAGCCTATCCCAGGAGACTTAGGGCACATGGCAGGGTACACCCTGGACAGGGTGCCAATCCATCGCAGGGCACACAGACATACACACACTCACACACTCATTCACACACTAAGGGCAATTTGGGAATGCCTACATGTCTTTGGACTGTGGGAGGAAACCGGAGTACCCGGAGGAAACCCACCAAGCACGGGGAGAACATGCAAACTCCATGCACACAGGGACGGGAATCGAGCCTGGCTGGGGATCGAACCCGGACCCTGGCGGTCCTAATGAAACACAATTGTGATAATTACATGTGAAGCTTATAGGCTTTGGAAATGTTGCTGAACCTCTAGAAAGGAGAGGGTAAGCTCCAYTGAAGTAGGAACAGAAGTAGGCAGAAGGCTCAGATGCTTATTTCCAGCCAAGAAAATGAACGAGCACCTTTACTGCATGGAAAATACTATGTAGAAGGGTTRGCACCAGGCAAGAAGGTACCAGGGTGATGAAGTATGCAGCTATGCAGTGTTGCATCATATACGCCTTGCGCCTCCAGGKTTCGGCTTTGATTACCGCCTCAGGTCTGTGTGCATGGCGTTTGTACTGTGTGTTCTCCCTGTGCTTGGTGGTTTTCCTTCCACAGMCCAAAAACTTGCAGATTAGGCTAATTGCCATTCCCAAATTGCCTGTAGTGTGTGAATGAATGTGTGAATGTTGACTGGAGGTCCTAACATGGTTGTAAAAATGGGGATAAATACAAAGGTCACCATTTGCCTCCAGGGTCCCTAGATGGACTACAGAGGTTCCTAGATGTATGGATGAAGTATTGATGAACAGAGCCTAATGCAGGAGTGCTGTGAATGTACAGTACAACCTTTTGGTTGGTGTGTTAGCAAAACGAAACTATTTTCTATGTTGCCAAAGGACATGACTGGGCCAATCCCCAAGTTTCTTAGGCGTCTCCAAAAGCACCAGTGAACAGGAATGCTGGTTCCAGTGGTAGAGAAAGTCTTTCTGGTCCTATATTACTGCAACAACCTACTGTGGCACATCCTACTAATGCTTGGAGATATCTCTGGCTCACTGCAAAACTGAATGAACAAGTTTTTGTTAAGCGATCAATCAATTCACCTCAGTGTAACCATGTTAATCCCTCACAAGATTCGCAGGAAATTGAGTTCCAGGAGATTGAAACTGCAGATGCATGCAGTAATGGMGGTTGTAGCATCTGCTTCATTGATGCATCTATGCAAAAACTAAAATGGTTTTGTGTCAAACCTGCTCATCCATCCATTCTTTATAACGTTTATCTCATTTAGGGTCACAAGGGTCCAGGAGATCATCCCAAGAAACAAGCAGGCGATTTGAAAATGCCCATCCACCCAGTCTTCATGTCTTTGGACGGTTGGGGAAACATGAATACAGTGGAACCTCGGATTGCGAGTAACGTGGTTTACGAGYGTTCCGCAAACCGAGCAAAGATTTTTAATAATTTTTTATTCGGAAACCGAGCAAGTATTAGTTTACGAGCGCCGAGTATCATACTTCATACATGCGACTCTTATTTTGACACCGAGCGTCACTCTCTCACCTTCCCAAATCCACCAACCACAGGGGGAGCAAGCAACAGTGCCACAAGTAATCTATTGAACATATACAACTTCATACAGGTACTGTTTTACCATTGACTTTTGTCCTATAAAAGTATTTTGCTCAATTAAGTTTTACGTGAGACCAACATCAACTGCCTATATTGACAGTATACATCSAGTTGGTACATCAACTTTGCAAGCATACATCAAGTTTCTTATTCCATCATATTTGGGMTTCTCAATTAATGAGTAACCTMAATGTCCCTTTGAAWMYGCTAAYCAAACAAGATGTAAGATGAATTGAAAGAAAAAAGTGATTGGGTTAAGTTATATAAAAAACATTTCCGTATACCAGTTGTTGTAGTACTGTACTGTTACTACGAGCATTTCCAAGTTCTGAGTTCTCTGGGCTAGCTCTTCTCTCCAGGGTGTTCATGAAGTGTGTAATAAAGATTCTATCATTGGAGTGTCACTTTGGTTCCAGAATTTTCATTTTGCCAGAATGCTCATTCTCATTTGAGGTCKTTCTCTTGCAACCTTCCCTTGAACCCATTCATACATGAAATTTGTAACAAGCCAGAGCATTATTAGATTTGATACAAATGAAGTAAGAGAAGCTATAACTCCCCAAAGCCATTGCCTTCCCCTTAACTTCCCCTTAACCATTTACACACTTTCATATATATATTGCGCAATTGCTCTCGTTAGCCCGTGCTCCTTGTTTGTGGTCTGTATTTATTCTCGTACAATCTCAGGGGCTGAGCAAAACGAGACGGAACGGCTCAGGATGAATAGGGAAGCTGGAACTGAAGCTGTTCTTCTCCTCCTTTCCTCTTTTTTCTCCCCTCTGTCCCTGGGAAGGCATTGTCCCTTTTTCATCCCCAGATTAGTCCTAGCAAAAGAATCTGCTAATCTTCTGAGGCACTGATACACGGGGTGACGGCGGGGTGCCTTTTTTCACGCAGTCATCCATACCCAAATGCGTGCTGACCAGCTAAATCAGAGCAAGAAGTGAGGGATTGAAGGGGGTAAAAAAAAAAAAAAAAAAGATCCCCTCAACCACTTGCGAGGATGCCTTTCTCATTTAAATACCTCTCACGGATATCTTTAGGTGTTCCCACAGCAACCCCTGCCACGGGTGGACACAAAAGGCCGAGGGGCTTTTCGGACGTGAGGTTTAGATATTTTCAGGGGGGTTTCTTTGGAGATTTTGACAACTCAATGAGCGCATAGAGGGATTAGATTACCTATTTCTTTGCCCGCAACTGAGGATAAAATAGAGGTAGAGAAGGTTTCGCGAGGTTAACCCTACTGTCACACACGGTTATTTCCTCAAGGACTGCCAAGCATATCTAGACACACTCTCAAAGGTGCATGTGGAAGCACACATTTGCACTCTCTCGTGGATGTACTCACGACTCACAGAGAGTCGTTCACCCGTAACATATGAAAAGCTTTCAGACCTGACAGGAGTTTTAAAGTGGAGGTTTTATAAGATCTCGACGACTCGACGTCCTTGGCGCCGTCCACACATAGACAGAAAATTTTCACAAATTGTTTTTTTTTGGGTCACTCAAGCCAAAGCTTTTCAGAAATGTCATGAGGGAATTTTATTTATTTTTTTTTTTCGGAGTTGTTTTGACTGTGGATGGAAAAATTATATGTTTTTGAAACTGCTGAAATCACAGAGTCAACCGTTGAACGTCCAATGCATTATTTTTTGTGTTATGAATGTGCTAAGACTTTTTAACGTGGACGCCAACCAGGTTGTTACTTGGTGCTCTGTGATTTCTTCTTTGGGAATTTTTTATCTATTTATTTATTTATTTATTTATTTTGGAATAAAGGCTTTGGACTCAAGAGTCAGCTTGGAAGGGGGCAGTCATAAAATTGTTATTACGTACTGCTAAGAAAAAATGATGTAATGAAAAACGATCATTGGTCGTGAGCGTAGTTCTTCTCTACATATCCTCCACCTAAGGTGGACAAACTTCTCCACACGATGGATGAGTCTTTTTTTTTAGCGCTTGAGGAAAACTTCCATCATCAAACACCTGCCACAAAGTGGTTTCTTCAAGTGCTGGAAGAGGAAGAAACCACTGAGTGCGATGTCGAGGAATTTTGTACCCCAAATTCACTGTTTCATTAAGAAGGCTCGCTTCAATTTTTTAATTTTTTTATTTTTTAACATACTCCTTTCCGGAGACACGATTTGACAAATATTTAAAATTGTTTCATATGAAAATATGAATTTTATGACCGCCCCTCGTACATCGTTGTCAATTTGCCATTTATGGTTATTTATTCATAACAATATTATTCATATTCATAGCCAAAAATCTCACCTCATCATAGAAAAAAAAAAAAAAAAGTCCTAGCGTTTTTATTAAATACCCATGATGGAAACTCACCCGCATTTCCAAATCACTCTTTAACATTGTATACAATCATACGGTACGTTTTACTTTATTAAATAACCACAAATTTTCTTAGTGTATGTGGAGCATCCGCCATGCAAGTCTCTGTGAATGAGCTGTTACTATAGAAACAAGAACGTATTCGAGCGAGTGCATAAATATAAACCTGTCATTTATGTTGCAGCTGGAACTCCTGTCAAAGCTGGGCTTCTAGAAAAAAAAAAAAAAAAATCTTATTCAAGAGTGCTGTGGAATAAAAACTGTGTTACGATTCTAATGACATATAATGTTTTTTGTGCCCTCATATATATATATATATTTTACAGAACTACCCTCCCTGCACAAGCTACCTAAGATGCTAACGCACAAAAGCACATATTTTAATCTCGTCTACATGGAGGCAGTGAATAGGCCTGAAATGCACTGACAGCTGGATCCTCTTCAGACGAGAGATCCTTAAGCAGGTCCTAAATATGGGATTGTGACTGAGCTGAACCCTGGGGCTGCTCTTTCACATTTGCCCAGCTTGAGCCTCTTAGTCCACACATGCACACAAAACGAGAAAAAGAAAGGGGGAGAGAGAGAGAGAGAGAGAGAGACGCTGGGCGCTAAATGAACCCATCAACTCGATTGAGCTTCCTTCGAGCTGCTGGATTACGACTTCATGAGCGTCGTAGGACACCCTTCAGCCCTCGCAGGAGGAATCTTGTAATTCTTCGAAAGATCTTTGCCGGTTTGGTCGAGGCGGAACAATATGACACTTGAAATGAGCTTCGATGCACAAAGGAATTGGACCCAGATTAGGGAACTCAATCACCTGGAACATCCCCTTGTCCATCTGCTGAGAAACAGTGTGTGAGAGAGACTGTATCCTGTATCTTGCCAAAAGATGAGGCTGAATGCCTCTTCCTGACCAGGGATTGACAGATTGATGGCACTGAGGAGTCATTGACAGTGTGCGCTAGTGTGTGTGTGTGTGTGGCCTCAGGAGGTCACGGGTCACTGAAACAAGCTACCTGAGAAGATAAACCTGGACAGCTACACCGCACTTGTCACAATGCGCCACTTCGACCTGGTCGGTGGCCGGGACACGGACAAAAAGAGAGGTCAAAGCGATAGTCGAGACTATCTTTGGTGCGAAAAGCCTTGCATTGTGTAAGTACACAAGGGTAATTATGTGACCCGCGACCTTTGACCTCTTCACAAGGGGGATGGAGACCTCTGTGTTGAAAGTCTGGTCGGTGATTCTGCATTACTCCAGAGTCTGTCATGGGAATAAACGGGAATGCGTCCTGGATGGAGTTCTTTTTGTATTCAGTATTTATCACATCTGGACAGGATAACTTCAAAGCAACAGCATGCAACAAACAAAACAACATCGACACAATTCATTGTTATTTGGTACTATATAACATACAATTTTTTTTTTTTTTTAAGCCAAACGTTTAAGCCAAAACCTATTACAGCAAGCTTTATTTATATGTATAAATTCCTCCATCCATCTAGGAACCTCTGTAGTCCAACTATGGACCGTGGAGGCCAATGCTAATTACCATTGTATTTATTCCCATTTTTACACACTCATTCACACACTACGGGCAGTTTGGGAGAACGCCAATTAGGCTAATCTGCATGTCTTTGGACTGTGGGAGGAAATCAGTACCCAGAGGAGAGAATCGAACCCGGAACTGAAGGTCCATGGCGACAGTGCTATATGTATAGATACTCACTCACTCACTCATCATCTATACCGCTTAATCCTGTATTCAGGGTCACGGGGGGCCTGGAGCCTATCCCAGGAGACTTAGGGCACAAGGCACAGGGGTACACCCTGGACAGGGTGCTAATGCATCGCAGGGCACAGACAAACACATACATAACTTTACACACTCAGACTTTAGACTTTAGACTGCCCTCCAAGGTGCTTAGGAACTTAGGAACTTCTACTCCTGCACCATAGAGAGCATCCTGATGGGAAACATAACGACCTGGTTCGGGAACAGCACCATGCAGGACAGGCGAACTCTTCAGAGGGTGGTGCGATCCGCTGAGCGCATCATCCACACCGAGCTCCCTGACCTGCACTCGATCTACAGCAAGCGGCGCTGGACCAAGAGTAGGAAGATCATGAAGGACCTCAGCCACCCCAGCAATGGACTGTTCTCTGTGTTGAGGTCAGGAAAGCGATTCCGCTCCCTGAAGGCCGACACAGAGAGACTGAGGAGGAGCTTCTTCCCGCAGGCGATACGGTCTCTCAATCAGTMCACCACACAGTACTGATCCATTCTGCACATCCACACATGCTTCTGCACTCACTCTGGACATTCAGGTCATTCGCTCACTAGTCCTCACTGCACACCTGCTCACTCATGGACATTAAGACACTTTAAATACGCACACAAGACACTTTAACATGTCACTGTACTGCATATCTGCACACCCCTGGACATTCCGTTCCTTATGTTCACTCCATTCCAATATTTTCTATTTGTACAGTTCTTCTCACTTTCTTATAATTTCCTTATATCTTCCTTTAATGTAGATTTGTACCATACATACATTTTATATTTTATTTTATTTTATTCTCTTAGTCAAATTTTATTTACATATATTTTCCTCAAATTTACTTTTGTTCAAATATTTATTTCCTTTATAGATATTCTTTCTTATTCCTTCTCAGATAGGTCACTTTTTAGTTTTTTTGTTTTTCTTTCTTGTTCTAAGATCAGGGCAGTTGCCTAAGCATTTCACTGCATGTCGTACTGTGTACGATTGTGTATGTGACAAATAAAATTCACTTCAGYCAATTTGGGAATGCCAATTAGCCTAACCTACATGTCTTTGGACTGTGGGAGGAAACCGGAGTACCCGGAGGAAACCCACCAAGCACGGGGAGAACATGCGAACTCCATGCACACAGAGACGGGAATCGAGCCTGAAACACAAAATCATTCAATTATATTATTAAGATTAGTTAAAGCATCTAATATAAGAGAGTATAAAAGGTAAAATACAAATAAATATGTCATAAAGAAAGAAGTATGGAATATAAACATGTGGAAAAGAAAAATGCAGCCAAAAAAAAAGTTCAGTGCATGAAATACATTTAACAGAATAATTGTTTTACAGTATTCATTTATGTATTTAATAGCCAGAAATACACTAATTTACAGTAAATATAATGAACCACAACTACAAATTTGAACCATTATGGATTAAGTAGATAAAACATATCTAGTTAATCCATAATGGTTCAAATTATTCTGGGATAGTCGTTTAGACCTATTAATTATGAATTCATGAGTCATAATTAATAACGTACACATTTGTTATTACATTTGTTCAAATTTAATCCTGTAACGCTGCTTTGTGACAATTACCAACAAACAACAATTCACTTCTTGTTTTAATTTGCAAGAAAGTGCACACCTTAAGGTTCAGTGAACCAGATGTAGACACGCGTGTGTGTGTGTGTGTGTGTGTGTGTGTGTGTGTGTTGGGAGGGGGTTATGTCTGTGTGTTTACGGAGTGTCACTCATCAAGCATGAGAAATCTGTATTTTTCAGGACTAGGATCCTTAGGATCTAGAATCCACACACACACACACACACACACACACAAGAAAAAAAGAGAGAGAAAAAAAAAACATGCTTGTGTCCCATTTACAAAGCTGGAAACAAACAGATTTGAGTGTAGTCTCGATCCAAAACACACCCTAGTTTACTAGGTCATACAATAAGAGTACCATCTAGAACATGTTTGGCGAATAAAATTACGACGGATGTTCAGGTCGAGCCAGGATTTGCGATGGAATTTCTTGTTGAAGGACAGCGATGAGACTCTTAGCCCTAAAAAAAACAAACATACGTGTTAGGCAAATGTTTTAAAGAAGGCCGTATGTCCGTGAATGACAATCACACTGCAGTCGCTTCCGTGAAGATTCCACGAAATTTTTGCACGCTAATTGACAGATAGCGCGCAAAAAGGACGCATCTGTCTGTGGGAACTGTACACACAATATGTCACCAACACCACTTACAGGAACTCTCATGAAGCCTGAAGCATGAACCCATCATGCATAGTGTCCACTGTACTGTACAAGCCTCTGGAGGCAGTGGTATGATCACTGCTGCTCGTGACATCTCATTATGATCATCTGAACCTCCCAGCGACTGCTGTCCATGATTACACCTGTCTGTGTGTGCTACAGAGAGAGAAAGAAAAAAAAAAAAAGAAACAAGAGAAGAATTAAAAACAGTGCTGATTGCCCGAGGTGCTTCTCCATATAGACGACGTCCACTTGGCAGGGACAGAAGCTCCAAAGAAGCCTCTCGGAGGTAATGAGATCAGGTGTGTGAGCTGCTTGTAGATTGTCTATTGTCTCCATGTCACAGTAGCTCTTTGTTTACAGATTGCCGAGTGACTCTGGGAGAGCGTTTAGACCTACTGGCCATCGCTGTAATTGTATTCCAAGAGAGAGAGAGAGAGATGGAAAGAGGTATAATGAGAAAATGATGGAGACAAGGAAGGGGACGTTCATCCAGGACGCTCTGCTGCCCGACTTTCATTAAGCCTAATTAATTTCTCTGCACTGTTGATCAGAGAAGTTCATTTTAAGGACCACGCATACCATTGTTCCTACATCCAACCCCAAACCTGACACACACTGACACACACTGACACACACACACACACACACACA
>QMIH01001095.1:189830-201304 GCA_003987875.1 Clarias batrachus | reverse complement strand
AATCGAGGCATACAACAATCAATAATCCAGCGATTTAAACAGCATGCAGCGCGTGCTTAAATCACTGGAGTAATCAGCGGAGAAGATGAGAAACAGGTGAGTAGACGGGGGCGTGGGAACGGAAGCATGACAGGCTGGGAAAAACATGAGCACATGAAGAAGTGACAGCGTGGGAAAATAAATAAATAAATAAACAGGTCGTGGACATGACACATGACAGCAAATACTTAAGCAGACTATATATGTATATGTGTATGTGTGTAGTATTGTTTCCTCTAAACATGTCAGTAATCACACCATCGTTGATGCTATCATGTGACCATCAAAAGAGAGGCATATATTTTTTATGTTGAAGTATGTATACATTTTTTGGGTTCCTCTGTATATTTACATATACTGATCAGCCAGAACATTCTGACCACCGTATACTATTGGCCTCCCTTTTGCCACCAAAACAATATTAACCTTTGTGTTCTGACACTTTTCTACTGTATCCAGCTACCTGACGTACATTAGCTCTTCAATTGGATTGGACTAGCCTTTGCTCCCCACATGTATCAATGAGCTTTGGCCACCCATGACCTTATTGCCAGTTCACTGGATTTCCTTCCCTTTACCGCTTTTGGTATGTCCTGACCATTGCAGACTATAGTCAACAATAGCTGCAGTTTTGGAGTTGTCTATCTATCACAATTTTGCCCTGTAGAAACACACACACAGACAGACTTCACTGTATTTCATAAGGTAGACATTTCTAGTACTGAGTTGGACCCCCTTTTGCTTCCATAATTGCCTTTTTGAGGCATAGGTTGAATACGCTGCTAGAAACATTTCTTAAAGTGTTTGTTCCATATTGACAGGATAGCATAACACAGTTGTTACAGATATTTCTGCTGTACATCCTTGATGTGAATGTCTCGTTCTACCACATCCCAAAAGGAGCTGTATTACATTTCGATTAGGAGACTTTGGAGACCACTTGAGTATAGTGAGCTCATTGTCATGTTCAAGAAATGTTTAAGTTTGGTCATGTTTAAGTTTTTAGTTTAATGCTCAGTTGGCACTAAGGGGCCAAACGTGTGCAAGAAAATATCCATCAGATTCTGTAAACCCTAGAGATGGTTGGCATAAAAAATCCCAGTAGATCAGCAGTTTCAGAAATTCTCAGACCAGCTGGTAACACTAACTATATTCAAGTGACTTAAAATCACCTTTCTTTCCTATTCTGCTGCTCTGTTTGAATTTCAGCAGCTCATCTTAACCATGTCTACATGCCTAATCTCCTGAAAGTTGGCAGTACATGGTGGCTCATATTCTGGAATCAGCTTTGCTTGACGATCTTCTTAAGTCTGCCTTCCTTGCCATCATCCCTGTTGTTTGTACACCTTTTGCTATCACTTTTCCCTTCCAATCAACAGTCCATGAATATGCTTCAATACAGCACTCGCTGGGCATTACTTTCCTTGTGGAAGATGTTGATGATCATCTTCTGGACAACTGTCAATTGAGCAATCTTCTCCATGTACAGTACAGACCAAAAGTTTGGACACACTTTCTCATTCAAAGAGTTTTCTTTATTGTGTTCTTTATTGTGTTCTTTAGCCCAAACAAGTCTCTTCTGCTTGTTGTCTGTTCTTAGCAGTGGTTTCCTAGCAGATCTTCTAGCATGAAGGCCTGATTCACACAATCTCCTCTTAACAGTTGTTCTAGAGATGTGTCTGCTGCTAGAACTCTGTGTGGCATTGACCTGCTCTCTGATCTGAGCTGCTGTTAACCGCCGATTTCTGAGGCTGGTGACTCGGATGAACTTCTCCTCCTCAGCAGAGGTGACTCTTGGTCTTCCTTTCCTGGGCCGGTCCGCATGTCAGCCAGTTTCTTTGTAGCGCTTGATGGTTTTTGTGACTGCACTTGGGGACACTTTCAAAGTTTTCCCAATTTTTCAGACTGACTGACCTTGATTTCTTAAAGTAATGATGGCCACTCGTTTTTTTTTCTTGACTTAGCTGCTTTTTTCTTGCCATAATACAAATTCAACCTCTTTGAATGAGAAGGTGTGTCCAAACTTTTGGTCTGTACTGTATGTACTGAACTAGACCAAGATCTGTGGATTTATACTGCATGAATAGTAATTGACTCAAACTCAAAAATGAAATATTATAATATTTTGGGATACTGTATTTTCATAAGCTCTAGTCAAAATTAAAACAAAAAAAAAGCCTTTAAAATATTGTACTTTCCATGTAAAGAATCTAGAATATGTGAGAGTTTTTAATTAAATTATGAAAGAAAATTACGTATTTCACAAAATCTAAACTGACAAAAAGCAAATACTGTAGCTGAGAGCCTTCCACTGGATAATTACTGCAATTATTAATATGGTTCAGCTGGCAACAAGGTATTTAACTCTACCTGATGCAGTGAATAGCTTCTCATTTTTTAAACAACCATGTCAGAAAACATATTCTGTGCTCAATGTTACACTATTTCAGAGGGGTCAAGTTATTGTCCTACAGTACATCAAGCAAAGAAAACAACTAAGGAGATTGCTGAAGGTACGTCTTGGTTCTGCAAAATCATGTGTCCATAATGAATGGGGCTCAAATTATGAAAGAGTGGTTCAGGGAGCATGAGATATCATTTTCACACATGGATTGGTCACCACAGAGTCCAGACCTTACTCCACTGAGAATCCTTGACAGGCTTTACACAGTGGTCTGACTCTCCCATAATCAATCTTTGAGAGAAATGAATATGGTTCTGGGCTGAAATAAATGGTGTGAGGTTGCATAAGCTTAACAAAATGATGCCACAGCTGTAATCAAAGCAAAAGACTGTCCAATGAAATATTACTTTTTTTGGCCGGGTAGTGCATATGTATACACAATTTATTTACCTCTCACTCAGTTAATTTTTTTTTTTCTTTAAAAAAGCATGGTTGTTCTCGCTCATTGCTTTCTCTCTCTCCTTTTGTTTTTCTGAAGAGATAACACAGTGTCTGACCCTCAAAGCTACAGATGATTCAGCCACCACAAATTCTTCCTGCATTTTGGAGAGCATGTCCTTCACATCACAGGAGGAGTGATTTATCAGTCATCAGATAGTTCTCAGGCCTCCAGCTGAATGCACTGATTACACAGCAAATTGCTCAGTGCTTTGCTGTATGAGCAAGTGCCATGTGGAATATAGATCCATGAATGCTCGAGGTACAACTTTTCCCTGCCTGCACCACTTACACTGTACACTTTTGTAATCATTGGTGTTAATTACATGCCTAATTTGATGCCTCTTTTAATATCATATACAGATATACAGATTTGTTTGTCCATAAAGACAAACAAAGACATGCATACTAGGGAGGAATATTTTTTGAGAAAACCCAGGCTATATGATACAGTGTACTATATAGTCAGGCATGCCAAAAATACTTGGAGTCATGATTCCTGCTTGAACTATTTCCTTCTGAGTTAGAGTACCCATGCTGGTAGTCAGAGTTTTGTGTATTTGTATCTGTATGGTGCGATTGCAAGAGTGTGAGGCCCCAGTTTCGATTGCCCCAGTAATGAAATCACTAATGGAGCTAATGAATGCAAACAGCATGTGGTATTAGGAGCCGGCGCATCTATGGTAAACAAGTCTCAAGACGCTGGCAGAGACAGACACACATTACTTTGCTTACAAATTGTTATAAAAAGCTAGCGAATGTCAGGATGACTGGAATAAGTGCTTAATTAAGTGAAGGTCATATTCAGTTGACTCTAGGTGGAATATGTTTGTGTATCAGTTGTCTATATTTTAAATACTACAGAATTAGCCTCTGGTTGTGTGATGAAAAAAATCCACAAAAGGAACCTTTCCTGGTGCTGTGGTCATTACGAAGAGAACAGCTATTAATATAGCAGTGTGTTTTATTAACATCTCTGATAAAGTTCTTACTAGATTTTTTTCATGGTTTGCTACAATTTTTTTTCAGAAATCCACTGAAGACCTGAAAAATTACATTCTTACTCATTCTATACCGCTTTATCCAGTATTCTGGGTCGCAGCGGGCCTGGAGTCTATCCCAGGAGACTTAGGGGTACCAATCCATCATAGGTTACACACACTCTCTCATTCACACACTACGGGCATCTTGGAAACGCCGATTAGCCTAATCTGCATGTATTTGGACTGTGAATGTAAACAGGAGTAAACCCACCAAGGAAGGAAGGAAACCCATATTGCAAATTGTAATGTCACAGTCTCAGTAGTACGTTTCTTAGAGAACTCAGCAGACTCATGACTTAGGTATGCCAACTGCTCTTCCCACGGAATGGCCAGAACCTCCTTTCCAATGGTGCTGTAATGTGACTGTCACACAGAGTCCTTCACCCTCCAGCACCTGAGATAAAATGTCCTGCGTTCTTCCCTCTAATGCATCTGTCTTCAACACAAAATGTAAAGAAAATCAGGTGAGGGTAGAAGGAAGGCCCTCCAGACAGCTGCTTTAATGATCACAAAGAGCTGCTGGCATTTCTCTGATCACTGGACACTGGAAGAAAAGAGTCAACTTTAGAAGTGCTCTCACATAAAAGACTCAAAGAGAGAAAACACAGCAGGAAAACACAGACTTTTCCACTTCCCTTGCCACAAGTAACCGGGATTTAAACTATTCCAGTTTGTTTAGAGATCAGTTATGGTTGTGTGGGTCATATGTGGTGCAGCCTGGTTTGGACTGCATTAATTCCCAATAACGGATAAAGAATACATTGTGTACCTCACATAAACGATGAGTTAGGATCATGCAACATACAAGGAAATTCAGCTGAGATGTTATGGAAAAATTACACATGGAAATGATTTCAGCAAAACTTCTTGGATTAATAAAACAAATGTAATATGTGTTCATCAGCTACACTACCAGTAAAACATCTGGAGAGTTTGCAAATAAACTGTTTAAGAAAACATCTTGTTTGTTCAGGTTCTTTTTATAAAGTTAGTAGTGTTACAAACTGATGGAAAGGAAATGGTGCACATATTTTCTTTGAGTCACAATACTTTGTAAATCGTTCAACTTTATTTTGTTTATATCAGAGTGAATTTTGCTAAACCTTACAACTCCACCTAACACAGATTTGTCACAATGGACAAATATACCTGCAGGTGCTTTTGATCATTTAAGTAGGCAATGGGTGAGTATGAGGGCGAGTCAAAAATTATCAACACCCCAGTTATATTAAACCTTCGAATGGCGGCACTTGTCAGCGCTTTCTATTAAAGGCTACTGTCTCCCCAGTCACTGCTGTGAAATTGTTGAAATTGTTACACAAAGTGTTACATCAGTTCATTTGTAACTGAGATGCAAGCAAAAATGGATGCCTCTCTTGTGATTTGCATGAAAGAAGAGCAGCATGCAGTGATTTTTTTTTTTTTTTTTGTAGTCTGAGGGTGCTCAAACAAGGCATAGAAAAGTAAAAACAGACGTGTTTGGATATCTGCACAAAACAAAATTTCAAACAATACTTCAGGGAAGGTGAAAGTTTCTTAAAGAGAATCATTAGTGGTGACCTGGTATGGATTCGTCACTACATGCCTGAGAGTAAACAGCAGAGTGTTGAATGGAAACTAACTCAAATATAGAACAAGGAAAAGTTCAAAATTCAACCATCTCTGCACTGGGCTGTGGGAGGAAACCAGAGAACCCAGAGGAAACCCACCAAAAACAGGGAGAACATAAAACTCCACACACACAGACCCAAGACTCTGAACCTGGAGGTATGAAACCACAGTGCTAACCACTACGCCACCATCCTGCCTATATCTTCACCCCCATATATCACCATTATTTTCTCTACTTAATTTTGTTTGGGAAATATTACTGTAAGTGCTTCATGGCTTTTTAATGTATTCTAGTGAAAGCAGGAAATAGAAAAAAGAAAGAAAGGTATTGATTAGAAAGTTACTTACATATGCCACTTTGCTTTTTTAAGTACTGTATATAGCATGGTGCCCACAGACCACCCAAATCGCAATGCATTGGAGACTTTAAGTAACACACATGTATCTATACACTATTGCTGTGGTATATAATGGCATTAACAGTGTGTAAATGTTCCCTTTCAAAAGCTACACTCGATGCTGCGTGAAAACGCTATGGGAACATCTCTTTGTTCTCCGGTTGTGAAGCCTGTGTGTATCAAACACGGCAAATATTTTTTGCTTATAACCTCTGTCAGGTGACGTCATCTGATAAGGCGCACCTGCAGGTTATAAATAGGAGTGAACCGCAAACGTCCTCAGGTCTTTTTGTCTTCAGGACCGCTTTGTGTTTGCGTGTGTGTATGTGCAGCAAAATTACAAAAGGAAAAGAAAAGTGGTAACTTACCGATATCGCCTCAGATCTCTTTCGGGGGGCGATCTCGACAAATTTTGTTTTGAGTGTCTGGGGGAGTATTGTTTATCTCCTCCCTATCAAAGTGCTAGCTCACTTTCTTTAAAGAGAAACCGCGAGCCGCTCCACATTCCTGGGGTTCACGTGCCGATCTGGCAGACGCACGTGAGACGGAATTCCCCATTTCTCTTGCGCTCTCCCCGGATCAGGTAGTTTTAGCATACACTTCTCAAGCGCGCTGTAGAGCTTCTTGTGAATAGGCTGTAGAGACTTCCTCTCTTGCCGCAGGAGCAAAAAGGTAAGTAAATAAATAAATAAAAATCATAATAATAATAAAAATAATCCCCCAAGTGCTCAAAGTTAGACGACCGGTTCTGTCGGGTGGCCGGGGGAGGGGCCTCAACGATGGTCCCTCGCCTTCTTTGGTGACATCCATGATGAGTTAACTCTTTTATGGAATAAGCCCTATTCATACCCCATTTTTGCTAGTCACATTGATTCATTCAAATGTCGTTGATGCGAAAGCGCAAGGTTATATGTTGATGCCCCAGGTTGAAGAGACGTTTGCGGGCTATCTCTCTCCTGGGAGCTCATCTTCCCTGAAAAAGCCCACACACCCCACCAAGCCGTGTAGACTAACATCTTTGTTGTTGGGGAAAGCTTTTCAGGCAGCGGGTCAGGCTGGTGCTGCCCTGCACACCATGGCAGTTTTGCAGGCATATCAGCTGACCTGCTGCGAGATCTGAGCACTGGTGGGTCTATCGGCGACGCAGCGCTTCCGGTGCTTGGCCGAGCCACAGATTTATTTCTCCGTGCTGCCAAGCAAACGGCCCCTGCTATCGGCCATACTTTGGCTACCATGGTCGGCATGGAGAGACATCAACAGTGGAACCTCGGATTGAGAGTAACGTGGTTTACGAGTGTTCCGAAAACCGAGCAAAGATTTGGAAAATTTTTTATTCAGAAACCGACCAAGTATTAGTTTACGAGCGCCGAGTATCATGTATCACGCATGCGACTCTTATTTTGACACCGAGCGTCACTCTCTCACCTCCTCCCCCCCCCTCCCCACGGCTTCGCAAACACACAGAAACTCTGCTCGTCTCTTATGAGTGTGCGCGCGCAATTTGACACCGACACACACCCGAACAGACGCTCTCTCGCCTTTTCACCCCCTCCCCAGCTTCACAAACACACAGAAACTCTGCTCTGTCGCGATTATTTTCAAAGGTAAGGTGCTGGTTCATTTGTTTTTTGTTTTTTTTTTACTTTACAGCAGTGATTCCCTTAGTATGCGCTCACACCAGGTCAGAGAGATTTCTTTTTTCCCTGTTAAAACAGTGTTTCCGTGTTTATGTGTGTGTCCGTTTGTTTTGAAACTTAAGTGATTCTGTTAGTATGCGCTCATGCCAGTCTTGCCTTTTTTCATTAAAACAGTGTTTCTGCTGTGTTTATGCATTTGTTGTGAAACTTAACAAGTGAGTCCATTAATATACGCTCACGCCAGTCTCAGAGAGATTTCTTTTTTTCCTGTTAAAATGGTGTTTCCGTTGTGTGTGTGTGTTTGTTGTGAAGCGAGGTGGGGAGAGGAAGGAGTGTTACTGTGTAAAACAAGGCGAGGGAAGGGGCTAATTCCACACACACACACACACACACACACACTGCGCATACCAACGGAAAAACTTATCTGTCAGGATTTATTTGTACTTTTTTTAAAAGGTAAAGTGCAGATTAATTTGTTTTATTTTCATTTTATAGATTGTATTAATTATTTTTATGTATTTATTTTTGGGACTGTGGAACGAATAATTTGAGTTTTCATTATTTCTTATGGGAAATGATGATTTGGTTTATGAGTGTTTTGGAATACGAGTCCACTTCCGGAATGAGTTATGCTCGTAATCCAAGGTTCCACTGTATGGTTTAACCTCATGGGCATCAAGGGCAGGGATCGCGTTTTCCTCCTTGATGCCCCCATCTCACCTTCCGGCCTCTTTGGCGACACCGTAAACACTGCCAACACTAGGTTTTGGGAGGCGAAGCTCTACGAGCAGGCCTTGTGAGATTTCTCTCCTGCCGTGCCCAGGTCTGGTCCCCACAAGGTGTGAGGTGCAGAACGAGTGTGGTGGGCCGGGTACACCCTTGTAGAGACTGGGGAGGGACTCACCGCGCTTCACAATCCGCCTCAAAAAAAAAAAAAAAAAAAGACCGGACCTGAGGAGCATCATCTTCGCCAAAAAGAAGTCCTGAGGCTGACGTGCCCAGGACCACGGGGTGTCTCCCCCTGGGGAGGGGCATGTAAAAATTCCAATAAGGGATAAAGACTTCTCCCTGGCACCCTCTGGAGGTCGTTGTCCAATCTTCGCCATAACTGGTGTTTCTGGGAGCACCGGTCTCCAGCAAAATATTAGATGCTCCATTCTTTCCTGTCATGTTTCAGGACCTAACACCTAACATCCCCCCACTACCACAATCTAGCCTCAGTGTCAAAACTTGTGCCTATTTCAGAGAGGCTGGCAGCGCGAAACCTACTGCCAGGTAAGTCTCCGTAGGTACAAAGCACTGTAGAGAGAAGGCTACAAGATTCACGCTGCACATCCTCCTCCGCGTTTCAATGATGTAGTCTCCACTTCCATGAAACCGGAATGAGCACATCTGCTGACTCGGCAATTACCGACTTTGCTGGAAAAAGGGGCCATAGAACATGCCCCTCTCTCTGTTCCCCTGCCAGACAGAGACCCAGACTACTAAGGTCAGTATTTCATGGTTTCCAAGAGACATGTTTCCAATTTTACATCTTTGTAGGCTGAACATCAAAATGTTGACAGCCGAAATGATTGTTTCTCAAATCCAACCAGAGGATTGGTTTGTGACAATCGAGCTGAAGGACCCATATTTCCATATAGAAATATTGCCACAACATAGGAAGTTCCTGAGGTTCGATTTCGGGGTGAAGCTTAAAAGCAGTGGGTCCTTCCATTTGGCCTAGTGCTGTCATGTATAAAATGCATGGATGCAGCGCTGGCTCTATGATTCCACTGGCTTATCCTGTCTTAGCAGCTAGCGCTTCGACATCAAGATGTCGTCCTAGCTCACCTCCATTCGTTAGGATTGAGACTCAACGCTGGGAGAGGCATTCTCTTTCCTGCTCAGAGGACAATGTATTTGGGTGTCACATGGAATTCGATCCGCAATGCAGGCACAGCTGTCTCCTGCGCATGTCGAATCCATTCTCAATACCCTAAAGGAAATCAGGCTAGGCCAGAAGGTTCATTACTTTCAGAGTGTTTTTATCTCTCATGCCAGCTGCGTCCACGGTGATACCTTTGGGCCTTCTGCAAATGAGAGCATTTCAGTTGTGGCTAAGAGCCAGAGGTTTTCACTCAAATGCCAGAGGCAAATAAGGGTTACGTGCCAAGGGCTTCGTACCCTTTCTGTGTCACAATGTCCCCTTTACTACTCTCTGACTCCTCCAGCTCCCCTGGGTCTGGATTTGATGTCCCATACCTGGCCCAGATTACACCTTTATGCATTTCCTCTGATAGGTCTGCTCTCAGGAGTCCTGGCGAGGGTCCGTCAACAGGGTTTGCGCCTCTTATTGATAGCGACCAACCAGAGTGTGATTCTCGGATCTAATATCTCTCCTCGACGGCTCACCATTGTGATTCCAATGATGAGGGATCTTCTGTCTCAGGCGCAGGGGACAATATTTCATCCTCGGTCCAAGCTCTATCACATCTGGCCCCTGAAGGGGACCAACTAAAAGATGCTGGTCTTCCAGCCAGTGTAATTGAAACTATTCAATTATAAGTGCTAGGACTCCCTCCACTAGAAGAACTTATGCCCTCAAATGGAGTGTATTTAAAAGTTGGTGCATGGCAAAACATGTAGACCCAGTCCACTGCTGAATTGTTTCAGTGCTGAAGTTTCTGCAAGAAAAGTTGTCCTCAGGCTTATGCCCTAGTACTCTCAGAACATACGTAGCCGCTATTTCGGCTTCTCATGTTTTGACCGATGGGTTTTCTGTGAGAAAGCACCCTTTTAGGTGCCCGTTGTATTCGTGGAGCTAAACGTTTGAGCGACTGTCCCTTCGTGGGCCTTTCTTGGACGCCCTGAAGCCTTCTTAACAAGAATTGGACCTCTTTCTTTGAAGTTCTTGATGATCCTATAAATTGTTGATTTAGGTGCAATCTATTTTATTTTTTTATTTGACTATTTTCTGATTGACACCCCTTTTGAACCATTAGAGTCAGCGCCTGTCAGGCTTCTGACTCTTAAGATGGTTTTTCTTATGGCCATTACTTCTTTGAAGCAAATTGGAGATCTGCAGGCTTTGTCGGTCTTCCCATCCTGTTTATACCCATCAGTATAAACTGTTTATACCCATCAGTATAAACTGTCCATTAACGGCCTATTTAAGAAACGCTACTACTAATCAGGGAGAATGAAGTCCATATACATTGAAAGCGCGCGTCTCATAGGTGTGTGTGCGCGCATCTCATAGTTATATGTGCGCTCATTTCATATGTAGTTATTTGAGCAGTTAGTAGTATATATGTATGTGTGACTGTTTCATATATGTGTATACAAGTGTTTTATAGGTTTATGTGCGTTCATTTCATATGTTGTTGTTTGATCAGTTAGTACTATATATGTACAGTCGTGGCCAAAAGTTTTGAGAATTACATAAATATTGGAAATTGGAAAAGTTGCTGCTTAAGTTTTTATAATAGCAATTTGCACCTACTCCAGAATGTTATGAAGAGTGATCAGATGAATTGTATAGTCCTTCTTTGCCATGAAAATTAACTTAATCCCGAAAAAAACTTTCCACTGCATTTCATTGCTGTCATTAAAGGACCTGCTGAGATCATTTCAGTAATCGTCTCGTTAACTCAGGTGAGAATGTTGACGAGCACAAGGCTGGAGATCATTATGTCAGGCTGATTGGGTTAGAATGGCAGACTTGACATGTTAAAAGGAGGGTGATGCTTGAAATCATTGTTCTTTCATTGTTAACCATGGTGACCTGCAAAGAAACGTGTGCAGCCATCATTGCGTTGCATAAAAATGGCTTCACAGGTAAGGATATTGTGGCTACTAAGAT
>QMIH01001095.1:154841-173897 GCA_003987875.1 Clarias batrachus | reverse complement strand
TTAAGACAAGCCCTTGGGGAAAGATAGTAAGGAGAAACTAGTGTAAAAGTTTGTGGCATGAAAGGTTTCTGTGAGATTTGTACTTTTAAGAAAACAAAAAAGGTTTTGTCAAGAAAATGACTGTTTTGCATATGTCACAAAACTAAATTTTCATTTCCACTATATGTATTATTTTATTGGCATTTCATGTATTAAAAACACCCCGCCCCTGTTAATAGGTTAAAACATTATTGCCTAAAATTGTGATCAAGAGTCATTTTAGGACTTCCAAGCCACCTTCTCAACTCTAAACCACTTTAACATTTTACCATGCTGACTACATAACAATATACAGTATATTGCATTTGCTTTTGTATATACAGTGTATTACCTAATAACTTCTTTTGCTGTTATAATGCTGTTCGTGTCTATCTGTAGGAACATCAAAAAAATATTTTTTTTTCAAATATGTTATATGTTAACATGTTATAATCATTTATTATTTATATGACATCTAGAAACATCTATAGTAATAACAAGCTGTTACATATAATTAAAAAAAAAAAGTATTGGTGCCCCTCACAGAAAAATGAGCAAAGGTCAAGCTTTTTTTTTAGGCCTATATGTTCCACAATTATTGACACTCCAAAGGAACATTTTAAATAAACATACATTGTTTCCAAAAATGACATTTTTATTTGGTGTATGTTGTGAGGTTTAAATATGAAGCTCTGGAGATGTCTGGAAGTGCTTCCAACCAGAAGTATTTACTGAAATGTAATGCCTGAACAACAGCAGAATTACAGTAGTGTGTGAGAGACCAGAAACCCCTTTTTTTATGTTTTTTTTTTTTTAATGATGATGATTATGATGACACTCAAGCATTATCTGCTGTACACAGTATATCAAAGGGTCTAATTTCGGGAATGCTTCTGCTGAGCACCAGGATATTTCAGCCCTAAAAGCCGGTTGCCAGTGTACATTTTGTCCTTCTGATAGTTGATGCTGGCAAACCTAAGCTGTTTCCGTGTAAGAATAATGAAACAGCTTTTAAACAGTTTATAAATAGAAGAAAAACACAAACTCCATGGAGGGAGGATTCCTTAAGGTAAAACATTTTAAGGGATTCTGGCAATGTTTCTGTGTGTTTTTTTTATTCCTATCTGAAAGTAAGATCCTGAATTCTGTCATTCTGTAATAACTTTTATCTTATTTGCCCTGGTGCAGTATATAAAACAGTAATTCTTAAGAATTGAGAGTTTTATAACGTTGTCCCTGGAACATAAAACTAAAAGGACTTGGAGGACAACCAGGACATGTTGATCACTCAGGGTGATGAAAAGGGCTGGAGGTGGAGTTTGACATGACACTTTTTATAAGTTACTCACTTGGGGCACAAGATGAGAACTTTGTTATTTGTATCCAGCAAAAATATATCTAGAAACTGCACCTGAACTGTCCTTGCAGTCCTTTGTTTAGTCATAGACTCTCGGTTAAAAATCTTAATGAAGCAAAATGATGCATTTCTGTCTAAAACAAATATTATGGAAACATGTAGAAATGATGCAATGGATGGTGGTGTAGTGGTTAGCACTGTGGCCTTGGACGTCCAAGGTCAAGGGGTTGAGTCTCACTTTTGTCTGTGTGTTTTCTGTGTGTGTGGAGTTTGCATGTTCTCCTTGTGCTCGGTGAGTCTCAGGTTTCCTCTCCCAGTCCAAAGACAGGCAAATTAGGATCTTCATGTATGTGTATTCCTCAGACATCCAGGTCATACTACCCCAAAGATGATGTTCAGTGGCAGCAAGACTTTCTTGAAGTTTTCCACAGTTCACAAAGTATGAGTAACTGTGAAACTGTGAGTCTTAGGCCATCTCCTCTGTTTATAAGTTAATCTAAGTTTGACATAGACAGCTTTCTCTGTTCCTCTTTTTACACCACCAAATGTGTGGCATATCACACATTTGTGATGCAGTTGATTTGTTTCTTCTGTTCCTCACTACATACGGTTCTGCTCAGCCTTGGAGGACCAACTTCTGATTCTTACTGGTTTTGAAATGTACTGGGAGTTTTTTAGGCACTCCAGCAACATAGAAAATGTTTATTTTCCATTTGTTTTTCTTGTCCGTATGTTGCTGAAATGGATTTGAAAAAAGCTCAGTTTGGATAGCCACAGCTTTTGAGAGATTCTTTGATGTGTTTGTGTTCCTTCGCCTTCCACTACCTTGTGGGTGCATTCTGAGTGAGGAGTTCTGTTCACTCCTAGTTCTTGCTCCAAAAGATGCTGAGAGTCAAAAGGTAAATATTGATTTATGTGTGGGTTTCCAGTATACTTCAATGCTTCACGTTCAATATGAACCTGGACAAATAAGTCCCAACTATGTGACCTTGATGTTGCAACTTGATGTTATAACACTCACGTGTTCCTCTGGTTTAAATTATTTGCCCCAGTGTCATCCACATAGGTGAACCAGTGTCTAGGTGTAATTCCTGTGAAAGGGCTTTGTTTTCTACATCTTCCATGTAGAGATGAAACTACAGTATGGCACAGCTCTGTTTCTGTCTATAAAAACCCTCAAGGCATTTGAAACAAGTGGTAGCCCAGGAAATGTCCCGGGGGGGCATCTACTGTATGCAGTCTGGGCTGAGTTTGGTTCTGTTGGAAAAAATGGACTGTCATGTAATATCTGTTTTGTCATGGACTTGACTGCCTCCGCTGTGGGAAGGCATGTGAAGGGTGACACTGTAGGTTACCATGGTTTGAGTCCAGTTTGGGTTTTGGAACCTGGTTAACAAAAGCCTGTTAGTTGTTGATGTGTATAGTGTTGCCAACAATGGGAGGCTATTACTGTGTCCAGATGTTTGGGATTAGTGTAATTACCTGGGCTGATGCTATTGAAAAAGGGTCTGAGTGGAGTTCTAGTGTACACTGAGAAGTCCATATGTGTCTAGGGTGATTTCTCAAGGTTACAGGTGATAGTACTGATGAAAAGCTGCCCTTTTGTTGCTGCAAAGTTCACTTCCTTGTCTTAGACATTCTTTTCAAGTTGGATAAGCTCTCTGCCAGAAGTGGTGTGTCTGTGACTCCTTGCTTTTGGAGCATTGTGCTTGTTATCCTTTTTCACGTAAATGTTTTTCCACATGATTGAGCTGGCTAGATATGAATTCAGCTCCTGGACTATCTATTCAACTTTTCCTTCCAATGCATTGATTGTGAAATTAACCTGTCTCACTATGTGATTGAAAGGATGGTGCTAGGCCAGATCTTTTTGCTCCACAGAGGAGTCCTAGGCTGTTTGGGATGAACCTATGTTGTCTGGATATCAAGTTGAACCATAAGCAACTTCTGTAGTCTGCAACTTTTCAGGACATCTTTTTATACTCTGACATCATTCGAATGGTATTCATCCTAAAATGCATTGATAAATGTCTGGGGAGATTCGTTTGGGTCGCGATTTCACCAAAGGTGCGATGGTATGAGTCGCTAAATTCTCTGAATTCCATTTAAAACACTGAATGTTACCAGTGGATGGACATTAAACAAAAATAAAATCAATCTTTCAAGGTTTTTCATGGTTTAATAAAGAGGTATTATATTATATTTATATACAATACTAATAGTCAAAAGTTTGGAAACACCTTCTAATCGAATGGTGCTTCTTGATTTTTATTTCTTTGCCCACTGTACAACAATCCTGAAGGCATTTAAAATGTGCAATATTTGAACAGTTGATATTGATGTCAGTTAATAAAGCAAAATGTTATTCCCACAATTGCATTATTTTCAGCTTTCATAATTTGACATAATATAATTATAATATAATATGTAATATTTTATGACAATATATTATTTAATATTTTAATCATATCCCTAGCAGGATCTCTAGCACGGTCTCAGGGTCCAACAGCTAATTGAATCATTACTAATCGTTTGTAACTTCATAATAATTTGGGACAATATACAAGTATATCTTGTTGAGAAATTAATCTCCCTGGGCTATAATCGATATTGATTGTAAGTATTTTTGGCCACGGTTAACAGGTACTGAACGGCTATTCATGCACAATATGGCCAAATATATGTGGACACTTGATCATATGCCCTTATCTGCTCATTCCAAAATGAAAGAAATTACCATAGAGTTGTTCCCCTGTTGCTGTTAAATAATCAACTCCAGAGTGGGCTTTCCACAAAATTTTGGAGCATGGCTTAGGGGGTTTGGGTTGCTTCAGCTCCAGGAGGCATAGTGAGATCAGACACAGATGTTCAGTGGGGTTAAAGTCAAGTTTCTAAAGTGATCTTCCACTCCATACTTGGCAAACCATGTCTTCAGGGAGCTCGCTTTCTGCACAGGAGCATTATAAAACAATACGCTTGGGCCTCTTAATCCTACTGAAGGGAGACTGTAATATTAACACAGACAATGGCAATTTTGTAGGACAAGCTGTATAAAAGTCAAGCAAGAAATGTTGCTTATCATATACAAAAAAGAGGAATGTAAAATTATAATTTGATGTTACTGAGCATTATCAAACATATGTATTGCTTAGAAAAGTACTCATGTAATATGTAAGGGAAAGTGAAATGATTATCATATGATTATACGGTTGTATCTAGCTGTTGATCATGGCTTATAATGTAATCATGAGGTCATTATACTCTTAGAGTTTAGAACAGGCAGGGTACATCCTGGATGGAGTACCAATCCATGACAGGACACACACTCATTCACACACTACAGGCAATTTGGGAATGCCAATTAGCCTAATCTGCAAGTTTTTGGACTGTGGATGGAAACCGAAGTACACGGAGGAACACCAGCAAGCACAGGGAGAACATGCAAAACTCCATGCAAAACTCCATGCACACAGACACTGGTGGAAAACAAACCCGGTCGCTGGAGATGCGAGGCAACAGTGCTCTGTCAATGTTCTACCACCACCGCCTCTCCTTTGTTTGCCTTTCAATGCCATACTGGTACATATTTTTAATTGTATTGATTTATAGTGTTTATGGACATTTTACTTGGTGTGTGTGTGTGAGAGAGAGAGAGAGAGAGAGAGAGAGTGAGTGAGTGAGTGAAATAGCATGCCCTGCTTTTTTCCTGTTTTTCTTTCACTGTCCTTCTAATATGGTTAAATTTTTTATTTAATGAAATTATTAAATAAATATTGAAACAATTTATAATAAATATTAAACAAATTTGCCCTAATGTTTAGTACTTTCAATTTCAAACACGACAGTGCGCAGATTTGACTGGGGACATCTGATTTTTGACCAGGCGCTCAAAATTATCCCCTTTTGGGGTCCTAACTAGCAACGGAAGCTAGCGGAAGCGAAACGAGTAAAGCATCCAATTAAAACTACCTTATCGCATGGTTTTATTTTTGCTTCTATTGAAGGTAAGATGATTTGTATTGAACAACGGTAACCGAATGCATCGTCTTTGGGTGATTTTGTTGCTTTGCCGTGCTTGTTGGTGTCAATGATAGCGTGGTTGCTGGTGTCTGATCAATGTTTACATACAAACCTCTCCGGCAGGGCGGCCTGGAGTCAGCCCGAGCGGGTTTACGCTCACTAAATGACACTTACTTGTCAGAACTAGCTTGACATTTAGCTTTGCAATTAAATTACTGATGAAAGCTCGTATCGTAGTAATGTTTGGATCATGAAGTAGAATATTGGACGCTGAAGTTTTTAGCACTTCCTAGAGTGTTTGTTAACACGCCTACTAGTTTAACTTGCCTGATAATTTTTGGTAATATTAACGTCTGGTTGGCGGATTTGGTCATTGTTGTTTATGTATCTCATGACTTTTAAGCTTATTTAACTATATAGATTGATTGTGTGGCTAATATTCGTTATAAACGTGCATGTGAGTTATAATTATTATGACGCTGTTGCAACCGAAACGCTAGCTAAGCAGCTAGATTCGGGAGCTTTTATTTTAAAGGTGCAGTCGAGGTTTCTTTTCCTCTCGTTTCTTTTGTTTACAATTAAGCGGGAGAATGTGTAGAACATTATTATTTCATAACGGGGTAAGCAGTGGACTTGGGGGCGGGGGGGGGATGTATTCTGCTGGAACGAAAACTTGTTCCGAAAATGCAAAAAAAAAAAAGTTGGTTCCGGTCCGGGATTCTTGTTTGTGGCTCCTGCCAATCATTTTATAGACTTTCTGCACCTGAAGTCCTCCCTGGTCACGCCCACTTCCGGACGTTATTTACCAGATGCCAGTACAAAACACGGGGGGGAAAGGATTTGTCCAAACCTGCAGTGACATTGTATGCAAATGCATATTCTTCAATATGGAGTTGGTCCTCCTTTTGCAGATGTAACAGCTTCCATTCTTCTTGGAAGGATGTCTACAAGATTTCTGTGCGTTTCAGTGGGAATTCGGGCCCATTTATATTGTTGGACAAGAAGGCCTAGCTTGCAATCTCTGTCCCAGTTCATCCCAAAGGTGCTCAATGTGGTTGAGGTCAGGGCTTTATTGGGCCAGTCAAGTTCTCACACAACAAACTCATCGACCAATGTCTTTATAGTCTTCGCTTTGTGCACTGGGACACAGTCATGGTGGAATAGAAAAGGGTTTCCC
Source organism: Clarias batrachus (assembly GCA_003987875.1). Classification (NCBI taxonomy): domain Eukaryota; kingdom Metazoa; phylum Chordata; class Actinopteri; order Siluriformes; family Clariidae; genus Clarias; species Clarias batrachus. The sequence continues at coordinate 167,325 of QMIH01001095.1, read as the reverse complement.
CAAACTTTTGCCACGAAGTTGTAAGCACAGCATTGTTCAAGCTGTATATGTCTTGGTATAGTGAAGCATTAAGCTTGTCCTGGACTGGATCTAAGGGGCCTGAATTTAATAATTAACATGTTTGGCCAAATACTTTTGTCCGTAAAGTGTACGTTCACAAATTCCCTTGGTTGCTTTGTAGTGGGGTGTGCTAACGGGCAAGGCATGGATAACATAGCGTTCCATCATATACAGACTTAGGAAAAAATCTGAAGTATTCTATAAATTGTGTGGTGCAAAATCTGATCTATTTTCTATGGAATGCACTTTAAATACACTAATTTTGTAAGACACCAAGTTGCTTTAGCTCAGTGGGACTACAGAAATAGATTCTAATGCACTTAAGTGATTGACAGTCTGGAATTTTCAGATTCAGGAATTTTGCGCGCACCCCCATGAAACATGTATCGAGATGTTTGGCCAGGTTTCCCGAGCGCAATGAAATGAAAATATCTCCTGGGGGACAAAACCCATGTCGGCCCTGACTCCTAGCCCGCTTGTTTTTGGTCGATCGGAAATAGAGGCACATCTAATGGCTCATCAAAGTGCTCGAAAAACTGTAGTATTTTGTGGAATAATTGATTTACCCCTTCAAAAATGTTCCAGAATTCAGTGCAAAACTCAATCCATAGACTTTAATGAGATTTGTAGAGTGGACACACACTGGGAGAAAAAAAAGCTTTTGTATAGTTTGGAAAAATATCCATCCTTCAGTTTTTCAAATACACACATAAAACTCCTACAAGTTTAAAGTGTAAAGCATCCTCTCTCAATCAATCAGCAAATCAAAACTCTATGCCCTAGGGTTCCTCCGCCATAAGTATAAATAACACAAATAACACTGGCTTTGAAGTTAAAGATTGTTACATTCTCTCTGACTGTGAGTTTTGTGTGCAGGGGGGAGGGATGGTTTTAGCGAGTGGCTGAAGCCACACCACCTTGACTGTCAGTTACGCGTGTGCTAATGTCACTGACAGGATATACACTCATATATTTGGAACTGTATTGGCTAAAAATGACCAATTTTCTGATTTTTGCTCAGGAAAAGCTATGTGCCAGTGCACCTCTACTTCACAGTTTCTCCAGGAATTGTATCTACTTAGAATTGTTAGCGTTAGTGCTAGCAGGCTAACTACTGTTGTTATTGCTGTGCTAACGTTTGGCTGCAGCAGTACAAAACCAGTAGCCACTCAGACCTGTAACTGTAAAAGTGCAGCTAAAATAGCTCCTTGTGACAGAGCAAACAAAGAACACACTTTCATAGAGACGTCCATGTTCTCCTTTACTCCTTGTAAATCAAATGGCTCGAAATGATGTTAGTACAACTTGACTATTACAAATTCAGAGGTACCACAAACAAAGGAAAAGATCATGGGGGAGAGCTTCACCAAAAATCACAACAATCATACGAATTTAAATTGAAAACTAGATGTTGTTAGGTTCATTAACTGTGTGGTAATTTTTGGGTTAATAAGTAAAATCTTTCTCCAATGTTTCATCAGAATGCCGGCTGAACGCAAGAAATCAGTAAATGCGGATGAGAAAGAGACAGGCCCCTTCAGTAATAAAGAGAGGGAGAAAGACAGAGACGGCGAAAGAAGAGCGACATTCACCCGAGAGAAGGGCAGAGATGAGGGCAAAATGAGTGGAAAGAAGGAGGGTGGCAAATCCGCTGACGAGAAGAAGCGAAGGATCGAAGAGGAGAAGAGGCGGAAAGAAGAGAAGGAGCGGAAAAAGAAGGAGGAAGAAAAGCTGAAGGCTGAAGAAGAGCAGAAGAGGAAAGAAGAAGAAGAACGAAAGCAGCAAGAGGAACAGGAAAAGAAACTGCTGGAGGAGGAAGCTAAACGACAGAAAGAAGAGGAGGCTGCTCAGCTAAAGTAAGATTTATTTTTGATGTTCTCTGGTTTGAGATTTGTAACGGTAAAGAGTTTCTTTGCATCAGTAACCCTTGTTGTTATAGATTACATGTTCAGCGATTGTTCCTTCTCTTTAGGGAAAAGGAGGAAGCTCAGCAGCTGCACCAGGAGGCATGGGAGAGACACCAAACCAGGAAGGAACTGCGTGTAAAGAATCAGCATGCGCAGGAGAGCCGTCCTGAAGAAGCCTTTTTCAGCCGCCTGGATTCCAGCCTGAAGAAGAACACAGCTTTTGTTAAGAAGCTTCGTACTCTCACGGAGCAGCAGCGCAATTCACTATCGCACGACTTCGACTCGCTCAACCTGAGCAAGTACATCGGGGAGGCAGTCAGCTCTCTGGTGGAGGCCAAGTTAAAGATCTCGGATGTGGGCTGTGCCGTTCACCTGTGCTCACTTTTCCACCAGCGCTACTCCGACTTTGCTCCACAGCTCCTAGCTGCGTGGAAGAGGCACTTTGAGGCACGTAAAGAAGAGAAAGCTCCGAACGTCAGCAAGTTGCGCACAGACCTGCGCTTCATAGCCGAACTCACCATTGTGGGGTTGTTCACTGACAAAGAAGGGCTCTCTCTGATCTACGAGCAGCTGAAGAACATCATCGGGGCAGACCGCGAAACACATACGCACGTATCAGTGGTGATCAGCTTCTGCAAACACTGCGGAGACGACATCGCCGGCTTGGTGCCTCGCCGCGTCAAGAGCGCAGCAGAGAAGTTCAGCCTGGTTTTTCCTCCCAGCGAGATTATCAACACTGAGAAGCAGCAACCCTTCCAGAACTTGCTCAGAGAGTATTTCACCTCTCTCACCAAGCACCTCAAGAAAGATCACCGAGAGCTGCAGAACATTGAACGTCAAAATAGGTTCGACTCTGCTGAAATATTTCTCAGATAAAGCCAAGCTTTCTGGACCGTTCTTAAAACATTTCTCTCTCTTTTTGTTCTTCTCTCAGGCGAATCCTTCACTCCAAAGGTGAGCTGAGTGAAGATAGGCATAAGCAGTATGAGGAGTTTGCAACATGCTATCAGAAACTGCTGGCTAACACTCAGTCTCTGGCTGATCTCCTGGATGAGAACATGCCTGAGCTGCCTCAGGATAAAACCGTTCAAGAAGGTACACACACACACACACACACACAAAACATCTGTTCATTGATGTCTACGTTTACTTACATCTACAATGGGTTGCAAAAGTATTTAACCCCTTCATCCATTTGAAATTTTGTCACATTACACCCTGGAAATGAAATGAATATAAGTAAGATTGTATGTCATAAATGTTTATAAAATATTCTTTAATACTGTGGAAATGTGAAATTATGCAAGTATTCACTTGGTCTGCCTTGAGACCACTGACCACTGTTAGCTGAATGGAGCGGATCTTTGTGCAAGTCAAATGTCACTTGATGTATTCAATATAAATAGACTAAAGAGTTATCAGGGCAAGTTCTACAAAACTTTAAAACCATTGTTAATATTAATCCTGAAAAAAGCAAAGTCCACCCGGGTGATCCCATCTTTGGGACAGATGGTAAAACCCTTACCCATCATCATTGCATTGGTGATCAGCTTCTGCAAGCACTGCGGAGACAACATCACCTTACCGGCGTGTGGAGCGCAGTAGAGAAGTTCAGTCCTGTCTTTCACATCTCAGATAAGAGGAGCTGTTCTCGGGACTATCACAGCCTTTATTATACTGAGTAAAGTTGGGCTCTTGAGCAAGGCCCTTAACCCTATCTGTTCCAGAGGCGCTGTATCATGGCTGACCCTGCACTCTGACCCCAGTTATGCTGGGATACGCGATGAAGGAATTTCACTGTGCTGTAAGGTATACACTCACCTAAAGGATTATTAGGAACATCTGTTCAATTTCTCATTAATGCAATTATCTAATCAACCAATCACATGGCAGTTATTCAATGCATTTAGGGGTGTGGTCCTGGTCAAGACAATCTCCTGAACTCCAAACTGAATGTCAGAATGGGAAAGAAAGGTGATTTAAGCAATTTTGAGCGTGGCATGGTTGTTGGTGTCAAACGGGCCGGTCTGAGTATTTCACAATCTGCTCAGTTACTGGGATTTTCACGCACAACAATTTCTAGGGTTTACAAAGAATGGTGTGAAACGGGAAAAACATCCAGTATGCGGCAGTCCTGTGGGCGAAAATGCCTTGTTAATGCTGGAGGTCAGAGGAGAATGGGCCGACTGATTCAAGCTGATAGAAGAGCAACTTTGACTGAAATAACCACTCGTTACAACCGAGGTCTGCAGCAAAGAATTTGTGAAGCCACAACACGCACAACCTTGAGGCGGATGGGCTACAACAGCAGAAGACCCCACCAGGTAACACTCATCTCCACTACAAATAGGAAAAAGAGGCTACAATTTGCACAAGCTCACCAACATTGGACAGTTGAAGACTGGAAACATGTTGCCTGGTCTGATGAGTCTCGATTTCTGTTGAAACATTCAACTGGTAGAGTCAGAATTTGGCGTAAACAGAATGAGAACATGGATCCATCATGCCTTGTTACTACTGTGCAGGCTGGTGGTGGTGTGATGGTGTGGGGGATCTTTTCTTGGCAACTTTAGGCCCCTTAGTGCCAATTGGGCTTCGTTTAAATGTCACGGCCTACCTGAGCATTGTTTCTGACCATGTCCATCCCTTTATGACCACCATGTCCCCATCCTCTGATGGCTACTTCCAGCAGGATAATGCACCATGTCACAAAGCTCCAATCATTTCAAATTGGTTTCTTGAACATGACAATGAGTTCACTGGACTAAAATGGCCTCCACAGTCACCAGATCTCAACCCAGTGGAGCATCTTTGTGATGTGGTGGAACGGGAGCTTCGTGCCCTGGATGTGCATCCCATATGGGCCAACGTTTCTAAAGAATGCTTTCAGCACCTTGTTGAATCAGTGCCACGTAGAATTAAGGCAGTTCTGAAGGCGAAAGCGGGTCAAACACTGTATTAGTATGCTGTTCCTAATAATCCTTTAGGGGAGTGTATGTGACAAATAAAGACTTAACTTTACTGAGCTGTTTGGACGAGTGGTGATAAGAAAACTGTCATTCCAAACATCAACATTAAACTCCACTTGGTGTTTGTTAAAGAGTTTGTTGGCAGAGACTCAAAGTCGAGTGTGAAATATCCTAAACCGTGTAGCATATGCTGTGGTGTGGGCATAGTCCGGTTAAAGCCCACACCTCAATCTAGAAAAAAATTCTCAAGGCAACGGTAATAGAGTCTGAGAGACATCTTGAAGTATATAATTGCCTTCAAAGGTGGTTAGGAAATGTATTCCCCCATGGGGACAACTACTTGAGCAACCAGCGGGCCTGCTTTTTGGTTCATCGACCTAAGAGAAGGTCAGACATCTTGTCAAAATGAAACCGTTCCCAATTACATCCATTTCAGTTCCAGGTTGTACTGCTACACAGTCTGTTTACTGCAGGTTCCCGACTGCACAGCTGGTAATATTATTATTGCAGCATTCTGTATTTTTAAATTGGATGTGCTTGTTTTTCCATCTGAGGAAATAAATTAAATTTCAGCAGCATGTCAGTGAAGTCAATGTCCTTTGTTTGAAATAAATAAAATAGCTTTTTTTTTTTTTTTAAATGGCTTTGATTCAGCAGAAAATGCTGCAGTGGTGCAGGTGCCACACAACAGCTCCACCCTGTGGCTGTAGGCATTTTTGTTATGTGCCTTTCTGTAAAACAAGTACGGGTACATTTAAAATGTGAAAGAGATACTTTCAATGGTTAAGCATGAAATAACACGCACAAGTCTAATGAGAGCAGGTTTCTGTGTTGTTGATGTTCACCCAGATCTGTAAAGCACAACCTAATTTCTTTTTTAATAATTAAGCTCTAGCGCTAATAACTTTGAATATTCAAATAGGCCTAATGTATACGAGAGGAGATAAATAATGTTGACACATGTATGTAGCCAAATATATATTATAGCCAAATACTGCGTCAGCAACCCATCACATGACTTTGTGAGAATGTATTGGCATGTGATTGCCCTTTAGTTGTTACGAAGGGTAAGGCTAAACTATAAAAAAATAAGTGGGCTTCATATATTAACCTTTTCAATAAAGTTTAAACGTTTCCGTTCATGAAAGTGCTCAGAGAGTTGTAAGCACAAAATGTTGGATCAGGGTAAAGACTGAAAAACTTCAGTTGCTTAAAATAGAATTAGTGGTTTATACCGCAGCATTTATCTTGTTATAGTTGAATAATTATATATATAGAAAAAAAGAAAAGAAAAAAAAACTTTTCACTTGCCGGCGTTTGGTTCATCTAGGTTTAGTCGCTCATATGGCGAAAATGCTTCACATGCAAAAATTTCAGTTCTTAAGATTCCTAAGGCGGAGGCGTTTGTATGCCCAGGTGCCACTGTACATAGTCCGCTTTTATCTTCATCATGACGAAACAGACAGTTTTTTTGAAAATGTTTGAACTTCCATCTAGAGCTGGTGTATTATGTGGTTTCATGACACTGTTTTTACACAAGAGAGTGTGTCTGTGTGGCAGAACATGGTCCCGGGATCGACATCTTCACTCCAGGGAAACCAGGAGACTACGAGCTGGATGGAGGGATCTGGGAGGATGAGGATGCGCGAAATTTTTATGAAAATCTGGTGGACCTGAAGGCCTTCGTTCCTGCCATTCTGTTCAAGGACAATGAAAAGACCAACCAGAGCAAAGACAAGGAAGAAAGCAAAGGTAGAGAATTCTGAGCCAGGTCACATTCAGACCCGAGTGTTTCAGTTGATTATATCGGGATGTGAATCACATCCGAGTTATTTCTTTTGCAGAAGCTAAAGAAGGCCAGGAGGGGAAAGAGGTGAGCTGCACAGAGGAGCTAGAGCTGGAGCTCGAAGCTCTGGATATCACAGATGACCCTCTAGAGCTAGAAGCTGCTGATGAGGCTGAGAATGAAGAACTGGCCAAGAAACTCCTCGATGAACAAGGTGAGGAGATGCAAAGCACAAAAACTTCAGGACTTTTCGGGAAACTTGAATGAGTGATCATGTTTTTTGCGATGTGTAAATTGGTTCATTAAGGATTAACTTTCGTTTTGCGTTTTTAAAGAACAAGAGGACGAGGAAGCAAGCACCGGCTCTCATCTTAAACTCATCGTTGACGCTTTCATCCAGCAGCTTCCCAACTGTGTAAACCGAGACTTGATCGACAAGGTAAACGCATGCCTTACACACCTGAGCACTTAGTTCTGCCCTTAGAAATAAGATCAGGAATGACGTCCCTGGTTTTCTGATATCAGACATGCTTTATGGAGTGACTGTGCCTGTGGGTGTAACTAGCACTATTTTAAGGAGTCACAACCTGTCAGACCAGAAAGTGATGATCTAGCTTGGAGTATAGAATCCAGTTTGTTCAGAAATAGTAATTATAATTTCCGTGTGGACAAGAAGACACGAAGTTCACCTTGGTGCGTGTGTGTGTGCGTGTGTGTGTGCGTGTGTGTGATTTCTTCCAGGCTGCCATGGACTTCTGTATGAATATGAACACAAAGTCCAATCGCAGGAAGCTCGTCCGTGCACTCTTCACCGTTCCCAGGCAAAGGTACCCCTCGGCTCTCGTTCTCCTGCGCCTGTCAGTGAACACTAGATGGCACTGTTGTTCCTTTCATCCTAATGAGTCACACAAATTGACACTCTCGTCCACTGAACCATGTGGGAGTGTTTCAAAAACCTATTTCTAAGTCCTATTTCATGGACTTTCATAAATGTTCTCAAATTTTGGGGCCTCCGAGTAGCACAGTGGTAAAGTGCTAGTCCTATCATCCGGAGATCGCGAGTTCGATTCCCGTAATGTAAGGAAACACATGTTGGTCTTCGGCCCTCCCAACTGAGTGGTAGTAGCCCCCTGATGTGGGAGCCCCCTAGTGAAGGGGAGGAATTGGACATTACTAAATTAGGGAGAAAATCTGGGGGGAAACAAGAAACATTCTCAAATTTAACAAGAACTAACAAGAAGCAAAAAAACGTAGATAAAGTAATAAGTAAAACCACATGATCCTAGTGTCTGTATCACCTTCCGTCACGTTAACAATGTATGTTTGATCTTGTTAAACAATCGTAACATAAAATTGAATCATTTTAAAATTCAATTTCTTTCTTTTTGCTCTCAGGCTGGATCTCTTGCCCTTCTATTCCCGCCTGGTGGCTACTCTGCATCCGTGCATGTCCGATGTTGCGGAGGATCTCTGCTCCATGCTCAAAGGAGACTTCCGGTTCCATGTGCGTATTGAGCATCCTAGCCTCACATGCACACTTGTACCACTGGCCATGTTACACACTGCACCTATAGCCATCCTCCCATTAATCCTCTAGTTTTTTTTTCCTGTTCTAGGTCAGAAAGAAGGACCAAATAAACATTGAGACCAAGAATAAAACAGTGAGGTTTATTGGCGAGTTAGCCAAGTTCAAAATGTTTTCCAAAACCGACACGCTGCATTGCCTGAAGGTGAGACAATCTAAATCTGTGTATATTAAACTTGAACAAAATGCCTGTTTTGTTTTTTCCGTTCTCCACCGTAGCAATGTAACATGCTTTTGTGATCTTCAGATGCTGCTGTCTGATTTCTCTCATCACCACATCGAGATGGCCTGCACTTTACTGGAGACGTGCGGACGCTTCCTTTTCAGGTCACCCGAGTCTCACCTGCGCACCAGCGTCCTACTGGTGAGTACACACCTTCCCTCTTTCTCATCCTCAGTCTGCTGCCACCTGAAACCTGCAGTCAGATTATTCAGCATGATTAATCCGCAACAAGCTTCATTACTGCAAAATCGGGCATCTAGTAAACATCCCTGTTTTCTTTTTTTGACTACTAAATTCATGTCCAGGCCAGTCCTTTGCTTTAACGCTCCAGTCCACTTTAATCTTTAGGAGCAAATGATGCGGAAAAAGCAGGCGCAGCACCTGGACGCTCGCTACGTGACGATGGTCGAGAACGCCTACTACTACTGCAACCCGCCACCCATGGAGAAAACCGTGCGCAAGAAGAGGCCTCCGCTGCAGGAGTATATCCGCAAACTGCTCTACAAAGACCTGTCGAAGGTTACCACCGAAAAGGTGTGTATCCTGCTGTAGCCAGAATGTATAAAATTTCTCTGCATTTTTATTCATTTATTTCATTTGTGCAGATCATTTGTGTTGGAATCATGTATGTATGTGTGTGTGTGTGTGTGTATATCCAGGTTTTAAGGCAGATGCGGAAATTGCCCTGGCATGATGCAGATTTAAAGAGCTACCTGATCTGCTGCATGGTGAACATTTGGAACGTGAAGTACAACAGCATTCACTGTGTGGCGAACTTGCTGGCCGGTCTTGTCGCATATCAGGAAGATGTCGGGATACACGTCGTGGATGGAGTCCTGGAGGATATACGTCTCGGCATGGAGGTGTGTGTTTTGTCTGCACATCTAGAACCATTACCCTGAGTCCCACTAGATCTTTGTTAGCATTACACAAGTGTCTGTTAAAGTGTTATAGGTTTGTGTAACAATCAACTTATTATTTCAAGGTCACTGTGAAGGTGAAATTCCGGGTTTATAAATAAGCATGCGATATAAGTTACATGGATATTCTAACAGCGCACAGTGTATTCTATAATGTGATTGGCCAGAAGGTGCACGTTATTTTTGAGTAACAGCACGACTCAGACAGTTGTTCCTGGTTTAACATGATTTGGAAGTTTTATATTAATGCTCTCACTATGATGCAGTATGTTATTGTTTCCATAGTAATGGCTAATTCAAGGTGACTTGTACAGTAGACACGCCACATAATCCACAAGGCTAATAATGAACAGATTTTTTTTTTTTAATAAATTTTGGCACATTACTGTAGTATAAATGAAATCACTTACTCCAGAACATGTGGTTTTACTAAAATAATCCGTACAGGAACTTCACTTCCCATCATCCAGTAAGGGATTCTTTTCTTGCTTTTCTCAGGTCAACCAGCCCAAATTTAACCAGCGACGCATCAGCAGCGCAAAGTTCCTGGGCGAGCTGTACAACTACCGCATGGTGGAGTCGGCTGTGATCTTCCGAACGCTCTTCTCCTTCATCTCGTTCGGCGTGAATCAGGACGGCTCACCCAGTCCTCTGGATCCCCCGGAGCACCTGTTTCGTATCCGCATGGTGTGCACGCTGCTCGACACCTGCGGCCAGTACTTTGATCGCGGCTCCAGTAAAAAGAAGCTGGACTGCTTCCTCATCTACTTCCAGGTTGATTTCTTTTCCTTCCTTAATGATCAGGTCATATATTTGTCTTTTTATTAATTAATGAGTTTTTGATAATTAAGCTGGTGGTTCAACTGTTTTAGCGGCATGTAAGTGTCTTTCTTTGTTTGTGTGTGTGTGTTTGTTTATAGAGGTATGTTTGGTGGAAAAAGAGTTTGGAAGTGTGGACTAAAGACCACCAGTTTCCCATCGATATCGACTACATGATCAGTGACATGTTGGATTTATTACGACCCAAAATGCACCTGTGCTGCTCTCTGGAGGAAGCCTGCCATCAGGTGGCGGAACTTGAGAGAGAGGTCCTCATCAAACTGGGTAATTCTTTTCTGTCTTGTGTCTTGTTTAAATGCTTAGTCGTGGTGCAACATCATACAGACCTGAATATAAACTCCTTCCTCTGGACTTCCACAAACCTTGTGTTCACACAAGTGAGTGACAAAGCAACAGTTCATTTAAAGTATGTTCTTTTATGCACTCAGTACTTGGTTAGGGCTCCTCTGAATTACTGCATCAGTGCAGCATGGCATGGGGGCGACCATCCTGTGGCAAACCAGGTTGCCTTGGTAGCAGCATTCATCTGTGTTGTTGCGTCTGGTGTTTCTCATCTCCCTCTTTAGAATACCCCACGGAGAACCCGATCAGGAGAGTTGGCTGGGCAATTTAAGCACAGTAATATCGTGATTAGCCAACCAATCAATGCTAGATTTGGCATTGTGAGCAGGTGCCAAGTCCTGCTGGAAAATTAAATCGGCATCTCTATAAGGCTTGCCAGCAGACCGAAGCATGAAGTGCTCTAAAATCAAATGATGTCTCTGGTTCAGAAGTGTCTTAATATTAGGAATGCAGCAGTTGTAGAAGACATTTCCTGAAGACATACATGCGTGGTGGCCCTCGATGCACCGACTCCAGCCTCGATCCACCCCATGTGAAGCGCTCCCAGGTTCTTGAATCAACTTTGCTTAATAATCTTATAAAGGCTGCAGTCATTCCTGTTGCTTGTGCACATTTTCCTATCACACTTGTCCTTTCCAGGTAACTTCGCGTGAATATGTTTCGATACAGCGCTCTGCACGCAGCCAGCCTTAGAGGTAACCTTATGTGGTTTACCCTCCTTGTGTAGGGTGTCGATGATGGTGTTGAAATATGATATGGGAGTGCCAGTTTTAAATTAAGAAAAAAATGACTTTTTTTCACAATATTCAGGTTTTTGGAGGAAAATATTCAAGTGCTTGGAGGAATGTAGTAGAGATCACAGATTTCTCCAGAGCGTATCATAATTCATTTGAAATACATTTTAAAGACAAATATATGATAATGGTAAATCGTGTGCTTTAAGCTATATGACAACAAATTCTGTTTATACATGTTCACACTCGGTACATTGCTACCGGTTCTGCCAAGAAGCCCAGACTCGAGGCTAGTACTTGAGTGAGGAGCGAGTAGTGGCAAATGAAGCTGGCAGTTGATGAACTGTGGGACGTCTGTTTCTCCAACTAGAGACTTGTTTGTGTTATGTTGGCTTGGCTTGGTTAAGCACCTTAACCTCTTGCTTCTCTCTCTGTCCTGGTTCGAGCCAGTCTGTGCAGTTCTTTGGAGAAAATAATTGTGTGAAACGTTCAGTTTCATGGCAAATTGCTGTACTAAGCAAACCTGTCTTACTCAGAGCTAGTACGCATGCACAGTTTTCAGACGAGAGGGTTTTTTTAGTTAGTTTTTTTATTTTGAGGTTATTTGTCGATTTTGAGGTTATTTATTTTAAATGGCAGTTAGCGTTTAACAGGAAACACCTGAATGAGGGATCGCAGTGCGTTTCTGGAACACAGGAGTGATGTTCGCCCGGATGATAAACTCAGTACAAATGTCTAGATATTACATTATATCCAGCTCCATCAGTTTTCCAGCTACAATAATTATTTACAACATTGCAGTTTATAAATTTACATGTGCTTTAAACGAAAAAGGTGAATTTCTTAGTAACCCGGAACATTTGCCAGCTAGTGTTTACATATCCACAAAACGGTGAGCAAAGAAACGTCACTATAAAAACAGCATCATAAATATGTTTTCATTTTCGGCAACTTCATCTGAATGCTTTTGGTTCCTTCAAATATCTAATCTTGTAAATCTTGTAAGTTGGAATCACTACTTTGTGCGTGTGTGTGTAAGAGAGAGAGAGAGACGTTGTGCTAGTTGTCCCAGTTCTGTGTTTCTGTCATCCCTGCCAAGCAGCATTCTTTTTTTTTTT
>QMIH01001095.1:94566-154663 GCA_003987875.1 Clarias batrachus | reverse complement strand
TGTGTGTGTGTGTGTGTGCGCGTGAGGAAGTCCTTTGACTAACTCGCTCAGAGTTGATCATGACCAAACTACTTTCCTTTATTCTCCGTTCACGCCTTCATACCGAGAGAGAGAGAGAGGATATAAGATGTGTAATGGTGATATCCACACAAGAATTCTTTTGTGTTGTGTGTTTCGAAGGTGTTGACCTGGAATCCAGTCATACCTGTGTGTGTGTGTGTGTGTGTGTGTGTGTGTGTGTGTGTGTGTGTGTGATTTTAAAGATTTTTTTGTGTGTGTGTGGAAGCGGAAATAATAGTTGCTTCTAAAAAAAAATAAGTTTCTGCCTCTCTTGTGTTACACAAAGGGCCGGGTATATTTTCAGCAACAGATCAATTAATTGACGCAATTCTTATAAAGGTGGAATGCAGCAACACTGGTATAATTTAACAGGCAAAAGATAAGATGAGATATCTCATTAAGGCACGTATATGAAACTAGGTATGTCTTAAAACAGAAACTATTTTTGACCCTGAATAGGAAAAACCAAAGAAACACTCCCTCGAATTCCTACTCGTAAACACGGCACGTTCTTTTCAACCTCTGAAATAAAGAGCATTGCTCCCTCACAGGCAAACAGTAAAAAAAAATTTAAAAAAAGATTTAAACCCTCGTGTGTGTGTGTGTGTGTGTGTGTGTGTGTGTGTGTGTGTGTGTGTGTACGCACAGTGCTGATGGAAAGTTTTTGACCATTTAAGTTTTCCACATTTTGTTATTTCCTTTTCTTCTTAAAATGAATTCAGGTCTTTTTTACCTTGATCATTCTACACAGAATACTCCACAACGACAAAGTGAAAAAAAAAATTCTTTTTTTTTTTGGTTGTTAATAAAAAAAAATAAAGACTGAAATATCCCATTTACATAAGTATTTAAATCCATTTCTTAGTACTTGGTCAAAGCAAGCACCTTTCTCAGCAGCCTCAAGTCTGCTTGTGAATGATTCTACACGCTTGGCACATCTTTCTTTTTCTATTTCTTCTATTCCTTCCTTCTTTGTTTCTTCTATTCGTCTTGGCAGAATTGTTCAGGCTCAGCCAGGTTGAACAGGCAGGGTCAGTGCACAGCCGTTTTCAGGTCTCTCCAGAGATGTACTATTGGGTTCAGGACTGGACTCTGGCTCGGCCACTCTAACAGTTTTGCTGAAGCCATTCCTTCGTTTTCTTGACGTTATGCTTTGGGTCATGGTCTTGGTGAAATTTAAATCTTTATCCCAGTCTGAGATCCAGAGCACTCTGGAGAATGTTTTCACTCCGGTTAGCTCTTCGATTCTTCTATTTGCATCAATTTTCCCATCTATACTGACTAATCTCCCAGTCCCAGAACAGCATCCCTACAGCGTGATGCTGCCACCACCGTGTTCGACTGTAGGCAGGTTTTAATAAGGTGATGTGTATTGCCGATTTCCTGACTTCAAAGAGTTCAATATTTGTGTCTTCAGACCAGTGGACTTTGTTTCTCGTGGTCTGAGAGTCTGTCAGATGTTTTTTGGCAAACTCCCAGCCAGCTGTCATCTGCCTTTTAGTGAGGAACAGCTTTGGCCCAAGACAGAACTGTAAGACACGCTGGTCATAAAACTTTATTTCTACTATTTTCTTTCCAATTAGCTTTTTAGTTGTATTTATTTAAATGCAATGTTCATCAAAACCTTTGAAGGTTACCTATTATGCACAAGTCATTTTTTATATATTTTAGATGGGTTTTCTGTGCGTGCGTGTGTGTATGTGAAAACACTTCCCTTCTTTTCAACAAGCCAGTTTGACTTTCTCCCGAATGTGACCTGATATAAGAGACTATCCCAGAGTGTTGTGGGTCAGCAGTAGGTCATTTACATAAACACTGAAACAGCTTACTAGCATTCAGCCTTGATCTCTGATGTAAAACGTTTGCTCATCCGTTATAGATTGCATCAGGTCGTCAAATGCCGTATGTCACCTCATTCTTCTGGTGTCTTCTGGTGCTCATTCCACTCGAAATGTGGTAAAGTGTTTATGTGCGTTTCCAGTCTGCACTTGAGATTACAGGAAGAAGAAGAACGCAAAAAAAGTGTTCCCCTGCTGTACTGGAATTCTAAGTAAATTATTAGTGCTTTAGTTATCATCACATCGAACAAAATAGGAAATAAGAGGGAAGGAGATAAGCTTGTGGAAGTGAAGCAGGATGTCTGTAAGTGCTCAGCAAAGACAAAGGATCCACTGCAGCAATGTACGTGGCCGTGTTCTTGGAGACGACTGCGTTCCATTGTTCTCACAAACGTGTGTGTGTGTGTGTGTGTAGGTTTTGCTATAGACAAGGATGGAAGCTGTTCCACCACCGTAGGGGAAGGAGAGGCTCTCGATGAGGAGGATGAGGACGACGACGACGAACGTGGAGCAGAGACGGAAGAGCAGTCCGGAAACGAGAGTGAAATGAATGAACCCGAGGAGGAGGTGAGTGCCATGATGCACAACGCCGCTGGACAAAAGTAGGAGATGTAGTTAGTTCTGGAGTACAGCCTCAGCTGGAATACCAGTTGTGCAGCTGGAACAGAAGAGGATTTGTGGTGTTTTGTTCCATGCACTTGAACACATTTCACCACAGACATGAAACAGCAAACAGGTTCTGAGTTTGTTTTGGTTTTGCTCATGATCGTGGCGTGTGCACTCACAGGAAGGCTCTGAGAATGAGGAAGAAGAGCATGACGAGGAGGAAGAGAACACTGACTACCTGACCGACTCCAATAAAGAGAATGAGACCGACGAGGAAAACAATGTAAGCACTGTCTTGGCTCAGTAGGCCTGGGTTTAGTTGGACTAGTTAAACAGGAATTGGTTTAACTGCAAAGTATGCGTCTGAATTATGTGCCTGTAGGAGGTGATGATCCGTGGCGGAGGTTTAAAGCATGTCGCTTGCGCTGAGGATGACGACTTTATTCAGGCTCTGGACAAGATGATGTTGGAAAACCTGCAGGTGTGTAAACATATTCGCACATGCACACATTATTCCGTTCTCTTTAATCATCATAATGTAATTAAGCAAAATCACATGAAAAGATGTGCTGTTGTAGTAAACATCAGCAGGGCGGTGATGTGGTAGAAGGCATCGCGATCATACTGATAATCGGCACAGTTTGACTTGAGTTTGATATTGCTTTTGTCCAACAGTGGCACAAACACCATTTGTTATCAACAGATTACGTTGCTCTTCCAGCACATATCCTTCTTCTGACTGGCCCACAGTTAGTGTAATTAACAGGGGTGAAAGTAGTTGTAATTTCTTTTTTGTACTATGTAGCCAAAAGGTAAGTAGGATGAACCATGCATGGGTGGACGTTCCTGTACATCTCATCAGTTTCTTATTTGGCTTGAGAATATCAGCTCATTTAACTTCCGTGTTCCAGGGTTGAATCTCTAGCTCTAAAAGGGTTGTACAGACCCTCGTCCCACACATGAAGGTATTCCCTTGATTAGGGGTTACGGAGGGATTCGGGATTCTGCATTGTGTTTCTGCCTTATGAAGAAACAACACAATACAGAGTCAATTCAGATTTGTGGCAGGAATATAACGCCATACAGAATGACTTGAAAGCAATTAGGAAGTAGACATAGTGT
Source organism: Clarias batrachus (assembly GCA_003987875.1). Classification (NCBI taxonomy): domain Eukaryota; kingdom Metazoa; phylum Chordata; class Actinopteri; order Siluriformes; family Clariidae; genus Clarias; species Clarias batrachus. The sequence continues at coordinate 151,037 of QMIH01001095.1, read as the reverse complement.
TTAAAACGACATACCGTTATCAGACATGCTTTCTTTGCAAAATGCTTCCGGTTTTTAATGTGCGTTTTGGTAATGCTGCTCTCTTCTCAGTAATCTCTCTTCTCAGTCTGGTGGATCATACAGACCTACTTTCACTCATGCTGCGACCAACAGTTAATTAACAGTGTAATTAAGGATTATAAGAACACCTGGGACTCGGAGCGATTCACATAGTTAGATGTCCCAGTGCTGTTACCGTCCCTTATCACCACTCGTGAAATAACTCCCGTCCATTCAGATTACTCGGTCAGAACTAACCGTTGTATAATTAGCCTTGAAATAGTGCACTTCTTGAAGGTTATCAAAAAATTGCACTAAAGGAGAAATGGCAAATATCTTGTGGTCCTGCTTCAACATGATTTAAGCACTTTTTAACTGAGATAATAGTGATGACCATAAAAAGCATCTAGAAAGCACCTGAACTGTTATAGCAACCTGCAACAAACATGAATATTCTTAAAAGGTTTCGCATAGCAGCTGGCTCGCTACACCTGTCCAACCATGTGGAATATGATCGCATCTGACTGGGGTAGCGTAGCAACCCCCTTGCAACAACCTGCAAACCAACTTTATAAGCCATTACCTGGAATATCACAACAACCATATTGCCTCAACCTGGCAACCAACCATGTTAGCATAGCAATCTTCTAGGATTCATCTGGGTTAGAATGGAATAGAGCAGCCGCTGGAATATTGTTCTACAATAAATGACGACAATGCATTGTTCAACTTATGTTGGTGTGTGTGTGCGTTTGTGTGTGAGCAGCAACGCAGTGGCGAGGCAGTGAAAGTTCATCAGCTTGACGTTGCTATCCCGCTGCAGCTGAAAAGCCAGCTGAAAAAAGGCTCCGCCCCCACATGCTCAGGAGACGCAGACACCGACATCGACACCATGCAGTTTGTCATGCTGACCAGGAAAGGCAACAAACAGCAGGTCTGTGCCAAAGTGTGTATTTTCTGAGGAATGCATAGCTTGGGCTGAAACACTAGGGTGTGTTCAGGAAGTAGCTTTGGGAAAGTCAATTATAGCGTGCACACGCACACATGCACACAAAGCTCCAACCCTGCGTAACTCTGCTTTACTCATTTAGTCACACTTTTCTTTTGCACTTATAGTTTAAGATCCTGAATGTGCCACTGTCATCACATCTGGCTGCCAATCACTTCAACCAGCAGCAGGCAGAGCAGGAGGAGCGCATGCGTATGAAGAAACTCACTCTAGACATCAACGAACGGCAGGAACAGGAAGACTACCAGGGTAGGAGAACGAAAGTTGATTTTAGGATCTTAACAAGTCTTTGTTCTGCTGTTGTTGACTTTTTGTTTTTGTACTTTTGCACACAGAGATGATGCAGTCGCTGGCTCAGAGACCAGCCCCGGCTAACACAAACCGAGAGCGCAGACCGCGCTACCAGCACCCGAAAGGAGCACCGAACGCAGACCTGATATTCAAGACTGGGGGAAGGTATGACAAAATATACAGGATCTCTGGTTCCTTAAACTTTCTGTTCATTTCAGATGACTAAATGTCGAGGGACATCACACATGATAACCTGCCGCTCTGACTCCTAGGAGACGCTGAGCGAACGAGTGATCGCATGAAGAAGAGAGAGAAACAAAGGGAGAGCGTGGTGCACTGCTCCCTCACTGATGGGAAACCGTACCCGCTACAGACTCCAACTACACCAACCTGAGAGGAGAGCAAGACGATGAAGACGAGCCCCATCAGCTCTGCGGCTGCGGCGTTCAATGACCAGTACGGTTCACACACAGAAGAACAAGATATGGACACACAGGCACTCGCATACTCACACGATCATGCGCGCGCGCACATACGTGCACACACGTACGTACACACACACACACACACACACACACACACACACACACACACACGTACACACACAAAGATATCTCCAATTACAAACAGAGGCCATGTGAATGACTGACAGGATCCAGAGCACAGACTGCAAATGTGTGAAGGGTTGCAGAGAGGCAGTTTTTGCCACGAGTGTGTTTAGTTGTTTTAGCAGCTACTTCACGCTGCAGTGAGAATAACATGGTGTCCAACTCGCACAGGGTTAGGAACAAACCCTTCACAGGTGAATCGTGAAAACTCAAAAGAAAGCAATGTTTTGATGAAATGGGCAGCTCAAGAGCCAGGAGAGCGAGAGTACTGTAGAACACGCTGCTTCCCTCAGCAGGAGCAGAGGAATCCGATAAGAAAGGGGAAACATATATTGTTTATTTTTCATGGGCAAGCTTTGAGTTGTAAATCATTGGCACTCCTGGATCTGTATTTTTCTTTCTTTCCTTGTTTTTCCCCCTTTGTGCTTTACATCAGATTTTGAATGAATAATCTATTTTCCCTGTCACATTCGGCTGACTTTAGTGGCAAGTGATTTTCTCTCTGTTCAGCAGCTTATATTAAAATAAAAATGTGTTCTTAGAGATGGCATAGGCCTCAGCATATGCTTTGTCACCAGATATGAATTATGTGCATTAAAGTCAAATTAATTGCCGTGATCACAACTTCTTGTGTCTTATTCTGTCTGTAACCATGGAACACGGGTGAAGCAGGATAAATTACATGTAACTGAATGCAAGTAATGTACAGTAAATGAGTGCATGTGAATAAACATGTTATTTGGTTGTTATCGTCATTGCATTTGCAACAAAATATTGCTAACAGCAGGCACGTCCTAATGCTAAAATTTTTAAACATCTAATATAAAGAGAAACTGACATCATCAAGCTTTTGAACTTAATTTGCTGGTTTGGCAGTTCTTAAAATAATAAGCACAACACGAACTAACACCAGCATGTACAAGCACGACAACTCATAAGAGCACAGGACATGCTCAAATCGTTTAAAGATACAAAATGTTCTCAGAAACGGGTTTGTTATTTTACTTATTTCTATCAGGACACTCATTCACACACTGTAAGCAATTTGGGGATGCCAATTCTCTTAATCTGCATGTCTTTGGCCTGTGGAAGGAAACCGGACCCAGAGGAAACCCACCAAGCACGGGGAGAGCATGCAAACTCATCATAACTACAGCACAAAAAATACCCTTGGGTGTATTGGGGTGTCAAGAAGGTCCTCCTCTTTTCTCAACTTAAATCAAATACCTAATACTCTCCTGTAAGACCATTATACTATGGTGGGTAGTGATCGTGCACACCTCCTTCCATACACTGGAATCCGGCAAAGCCATTATCTCCTCATCCAGCTCAGCCTGCTTCATCATCAGAAGAGAAGTAGCATTGCTGTATGACTTGTCAGTCAGGCTCGATTGACATTTTTTTACTCTGGACAGAAGGACAGGCCCTGCGGATGACATATATGTTACGGTGGAGATGTTGCAGAGACCACGGCTTTGCATTCCCTCACAGTACAGCATGGGACTGCCTACAGGCTGTTTCTCCATGTGTGGAAAATCTTCAGGTACTTCTGGCCAGACAGGCAGCAACTGTTTCCCTGTCCCTGTCCTATTATAGTGATATCAAATCAACTCATTCTGAACTTCAGGCCATTTGATTTTGAGATCCTGGCGGTCCATATACTGGAAGTCCAGAGCTACCACAGCAAGTGCTTTATACTTCTCTGTAATGTGGAATTCTGGTCCACCGTCTAATTGGGACAGTGGTGATAACAGTTACGTTGTGGGTTACTGATCAGAAGTTTAAACCTCAGCACTGTCAAGTTGCCACTGTTGAGTCTTTGAGCAAGGCCCTTAACCCTATCTGCTCCAGTGATGCTGTATCCTGGCTGACCCTGTTTTCTGACCCCAGCTCCTAACAGAGATGTATGAAAACAGTAATTGCCTATGACAAATAATTGAATATTGAGTTGATCCCACCAAATCAGTTGACCATCAGCACTGCGGGCTGCTGCAGTGGAAGCCATCATGGGGTCACCAGCTGACCAGTGTTTTCTGATGAGCCAGGCAGCAACAACGCCATGTGAACACTTTTCAGAAGACTCAAGTGTAGCTTGAGCATGTTTCAGCATAAAGCACATCAACTGGTGCATATCCCAACTTAGTATTTTATTTGAGCCCGTTCTTGTACCACAGAGACAGGCTCATGCCGGTGCTTTTTCCTCGGCTTTATCAGAGACATTAACAGCAGCCATGGTTGCTTACTGGGGTTAAAAGCTCCGAGCCGATCGATAAACTAGGTGGGTTTGAGTTCATGGAACGTTGGCTCCGAGCATTTCTGGTCCAGGTGTATTGCTACTAAAGACTGCTAACACTCAGCTAGGTTAACTTTCAAAATATTGCTACTTTCCACAAGCAGAAAACTTGATCTATTGTTCTGTTGACAGACTATATGAGCAGCCCTCATAAGAAAACGTGCAAAATGAAAACAAAGTGCCCGGTGACCTAGTGTTGTTGGACAGTTAAGCTCCATCCCAGAGACAGTTGGTTCAAGAGATTGGTATAGAAAAAGGTAAAAAAAAAAAAAAATCAATAAATGAATAATAATAATTAAGTTTTTAAGTCAACTCCTTTGGTATGGGGAGCGGGCATTCTGAACACATAGTTCCTGCCAATCCTGCCTGGCAGAGTGTAATAGGAGCTTCTAATGAGGTCATGTGAAGGCGTTCCCAATGTGGGAAGTGAAACAAATGCATCATCATCATTAAACTACCAAGGTAATTTTGAAAAAAAAAAAATTCATCTTTTCATCTTTTGCAATTAGACATGTGAATCTAGAAGTCTCTCAAAACTTTTGCCATCTTGTCTCTCGATATACTAATGTTTTTTCTTTGTCACTCATGTACAGTAAGATTCAAACTGTATTACAGCTAGTTTTGTTATACACTAGACATACAAGGTTAACACCCAACAAAAGATGAATCTGACTAATGAGTTGAATAGACCTTCGTCATCACACCATCTAATGATCCTTGAAATGCTATTGGACAAAACCTATGGATCCTTCTGGATTGGAGTACGGCATGTGCGTAAGCATGTGAGGCAGCCGGTGCATGTACTGTAGTCACAGTCATCGTACTTGTCTGACACACCAGCACCAGGAATGAGCCCAGTTCTACTGCATTTTTGTCTGATTGTTGTGTTCATGCTTAAATAGGATTGAGTGCGTACATACATGGCAAGGCAACAATTCACTTAACCTTGGTGGCTCCTTGAACTCAAACAAGAGCTCAGCACGAGTCCTATTTTTCTTATTGTGCCTTCCAGCCTACCAGAGCAAGGCCAAGCCCTATGAGACAAGCAAATGCATCCAAAAATAAGTGCAGAATAAGGAGAAAGACCAGAAGGCTTATCAATTCTTTTGTCTGTTTTTGTCTAAGGTGATATGTATTACTGAATAAATTGTATGTCCAAACGTTTGTGCAGCCCAGACCATCACATTTACACTACTTATTCCCAAAAATTGTTGCCATACAGTCGAAAGCACACAACTAAATTGAAAGTCTTTGTATCCTGTAGCATTCTCTTTGATGGGAACAAAGAGGTCCAAACCTGTTCCTGTGCACAAAGCAATGTCCATGAAGACATGGTTTGTTTAGGATGGAGTGGGAAAAAACTGGAGTGCCCTACACAGAGCCCTGACCTTGAAGGTTACTAAAACAGCAGAAGTGAATAAATGTTGAATAGGACACTCGACAGACAAAAAATAGGTTAGTCATATAGTGTATACTGTAAGGGTTTCTTCATTGGCAAGCACCACTAGTATATCATTTATTTGTCCTTTGACAAAAACAGTTTGTTCATATTGTACATAAACTTTTACTTTTTATTCATATGTTAAGCAGCAACCAAGAAGTCAACGGCAACTGAAGAGCTAAAGAGATCTACATATGAGACGAGAAAAACTGCTTTCAATCTTAGCACCTGAACGCAGGGCTTTATGGAAAAATGGAAACCTATATACAATTGCCAGAAAGCATGATAGAGAGAAATATTTGGTTCTGATGAGATAGAAAATATGTTGTGGACTTACATAGGCATGAAACCCAACATGTGTCCCCACAGGGAAGTATCATGATAAGAGTTAACCCTGGCTTCTCTGATCAACCCACTCTTTATCTGGTTACTACCATTTTTGGATGGCCTTTCCTAAGCAGGTTTTCGATTGTACCAAACTTTGATCGGTATGTTTCCAGAACCATGCCTCGGTTGTTCTGATACAGTACCTTCTTCATCTCCCTCGTGATAGCTGTTTTTTTTTTTTTTTTAGGTATTTTCTTTGTCAAACTTTGTTATCTCCGAAAAGCAGATGTATTTATACTGAGACACTTAAATGGCACACAGGTCAACTCTGTTTAGTTAATGATGTGGAACCTGATGATAACTGTTTACACCAGAACTAATTTTACAGAATGAAGAGGTTTTAAAACACTTGCAGAATGTCAACATTTACCATTTTTATCTTAAAATAATTGGAAATATCTTCCATTTAACATCTTCCTCTTGTGAAAGTACTACTGGTATGAGTGTGTCAGAAACAGTAGCAACATTTCAGTATCAACGCTGGATTAAGAGCAGCACTATAACTAAAAATAAGGAGCAATGATGATGCGAATGGTTGAGACTCGGGGCTGCTGATAGGATGGTTGGGGTTTTGAGTCCTGCTATTGCCAGGTCAACATTATTGGGTCTAAGAGCTAAGACCCTTAGTCCCATGCCCATTCAACCTAGTCCCAGTCCCAGTTTGAAAAAAAAAAATGGGATAGTTGCGACAGGAAGGACTTCCTTGTAATTTTGAAATACTGTATGACTGCAGGGTGTACTTAAAGGCTGTACTTATGTTATCAGTGTGTACATGTGTCATTGCTCACTGTACGCTTTGGTAAATTTTCAGACAGAAATGATTGGGTGGTGGAACGGAGTGGATATCAGGAATGTCCTCTCTCTCCACCTAATCTCTGTCGCCAGATGCTATTCTCAGCTCTATTCCTGTTGTGCTACATTGCCTATAGCAAAACCGTGCACTCAAGTAAGCACAGCAAAAATCTATGGCTGGACAAAGGATTCTTCTGTATATGTCTGGCCCTCTTCTAATGGGCCAAGCTGTTAAACGTCACTATGGGCAGCAATATAATGACTTGCCTTACTGCTACGTAGGACCAGATGTTATAAATATAATGCCCAAATTCAGACAAGGAAAACCTGCTCTCGTAAGTAAACATAGTTAGCATAGTTTAAACATATTTACTAGTTAAATCATTAACAAGTACTTAAAGTTCTGTCTTGTGGATGAACATAGACGTCACACATTACAGTTAGCCAGCTAGCTTTTCACTAATAAAAGACAAATGTGGAGGCAGCCATGTTTTGCTCATACATATGTTGTGGCTGAAATGCATAAGAGGTCATCTATGCATGCATCCACTGTTCTTCCACTTATCTTGCTTAAGTTCCTTATCCTAGGGAACTCGGAGCATAAGGCGGGTACACCATGAATGGGATGCCAACCAATCGCAGAGCACAAGCATACACACTCAATGATATGCTATGGACAACTTGTAAATGCCAGTCAGCCACATACCTGAACCTGAACAAAACACATGGACAACATGCAAACTCCATACACAAAGACCAGAGATGAGATCAGGGCACAGGCACACACACACTCACTCATTCACACACTACGGATAATTTGGGAACACCAATTACAGTCTAACCTACATGTCTTTGGACTGTGGGAGGAAACCGGAGGAAACCCACCAAGCACAGGGAGAACATGCAAACTCCATGGGAATCGAACCTGGACCCTGGCGGTGCAAGGCGACAGTGCTAACCACTACACCACCGTGCCGCCCTAGCATAATTAAAGCAATCTAAACACGCTTTCTCTGTTTCTTGCCCAATGGGTGTGCCCCACATTTTCTGTTGTGTAAAATAGAAAGTTTTCAGCAAATTTTGTTTACAAAAAGCATAATTTGTTTACATGATAACATGTTTAAATCATAATACAGTTTTTTCCCCTGATAGTAAATATTAATATAGCATCCAATATACAATATCACATGACTGTTGTATAGTAATATGCACAACTGGCAATTGTCCTTAATCCACAGTGTCAGACAGGTAGTGTTTGCAGTAGTAAAGATGAACTAGATTGGCATCCATCACAGTCTTTTATAATGATTTTAGGTCTGTGTAAATACGTTCTTGATATCTAGCACTACCCCTTAGACATATTTGTAAGACTTTTATAAATTACATAACAAAAACAACTGATTATTCCTTAGTAAGAACACGGCACATTTCCTGAAAGCACAAATGCAGTCGTAAGGGTGATAAATTATTTTTATTCACAAAAGGAAACAGCAGGCTGCGATACAGGGGTTTCTTTATAACTTATAATTGACTTTAAAACTAGCTCAAAGTAAAGGAATAGAAGGAAAATATCCGTAAGGTTCTGTTTCTCACTGCAGTGGCACCATTTGTAGAAGTGAAACTAAAGATAAAGATGAAGAATGAGTGTTAGGGTTGCTTCTTAGATGTGCAAGTGTGTGTGTGTAAAAACACAACCTTGTGTTTTAGGTACTTCAATGATGTTTGTAGAATTGCTACAAAAACCGGAGTCATTATTTAAAAAAATTTTTTAAAAAAACACACACACTAATAAATCATCCATAAACCAGGCACCCATTATCATTCTTTTACATTTTCTCTCGCTTGCTTTTGTCTAAGCGCACACAAATACATGCAAACACACGTGCACACACACACACACACACACACACACACACACACACATACACACTTGCACTGTCACAAACATTTTCCTCGAACTCAACCCTATACAAAATGACTTTGTTTGTGTAACACAAATAACTGAATATAAAGAGCTGCAATAATGAATGAAGACAGAACGTCAGAGTCCAGAAAAATGATGCCAATCCAAACAGAAACAGAACCAAAGAGGAGGAAAAGTACATGTTCCATCACCACCCTCCACATTTGGATTGCTGTGGTTAGGTGTGGGAGGTGCTGGCGTCAAACTTAAAAATATACCGTCGATGCAAAAGAAGCAAGCTCTAAGCAACAAGATGGAATCTCATTCAAATGCATCACTCTGCAGGCATGCGTCAAATTTCTGAAAACTTCTGGCACATTGGTGAGATTTAAATGACAAATCACAGATTTGATAACAAGAAGCTTCAGCCAACACTCCAGTCCCAAAAGCAGATAGAGTTTATAGTAGTAGTGGTGGAGCTCTACTGAGATTTCTGCTTTACATGATGTGTGATCTCTGATATTGTTCAGCCTGTCTGTCTGTCCGTCCTTAGGAAAGCTTTAGTATGACCAGTGACTTATCACTTATCAGCAATTCATCAAACAATACTTTACAGTGATTATCTGGATCCATAGCCAAGGATAGGATCACCTACTAACATATTAGTGATGTGGAATTTACTAATATAGTGTAATTTTATTTCTATAAACCCAACTAAGCCAAAGGATTCTTGGGTAACATTCAGAATTGGCTTCTGCACTCTCATTCGGACCTTTTTGTATTACTGTAGGTACCATTTTTGTAGTGACAATGGCGGTGGTAGTTCTCTGGTTAATATGCTGACCTATAGATTGGAAAGTTGGAAATTCGAAATCACAGCACTGCCAATCTACTACTGCTGTGCCTTAATATTATTCCAAATTCTGTAAATGTACAATCAGGTCAACTTGGCTCCACAAAATCACTGTAAGAAAGAACTGCTGAGATGCGTCATGGTAGATGGTGCCACTGGTCATGATTTGTTAAATAGCACTGGAACATAACTGTTAAGTAGTACACATTCTTAAATACATTTCCATGAGATTACGTACAAGTAAAATAACTGATGTAAAAGTACTGATTATACATTCAGATTAGAAAATAATACTATAGCAGTTAATAAGCTCCATTATCTGAAGGACAGTTACGTAATCCTCAAAAGTTCTGCCTTTCGTTAAACTGCATCATCGGAATGGAGACTTCAGTAAATAATGTCCACAGAGACTGAGAATGAGCATTTAGGATTTTTTCTTGAGCAGTCCCAATCTGCGCAGGGCATCCTGCCTGGCTTCACCTGTCGTTCCTTTTCCGTTAAACTGTACTGTGACGCCTTGGTTGCGGAACGATGGAGCGGGCTTACTGAGGATCTCTGGAGGAACTGGTTCTGGACGTGTCCTCAGAGATGACGTGGGACCTTGAGGTCTGGGGGCTGTTGGAGGGGCCACTGTAGAAGGCCTGGTCCTGACTATAGGCTGGGAAACCGGGTCAGTTTGTACAGGATTAAGTACTTTGGGTTTCACATTATAGCTATTTTTCTCAGATTGATATCTAGACCTGGTGGGATCGCCATGATATGTGGTGGTTGGCCCAGTGTTACTTGTTGAGTGGCTATGGGCAGAGTCTGGTTCATCTGTGCTCAATGAAGGATTTATAACTTTTGATCTGCCACCATAACTGTTGAACTGGGTTTCTGGTGGCTCAGGTGCATTTGCATATGGGGAAGAGACAGATTCTGCCTTGACACTCAGTGAGGGATTTAAAATTGTGCTTTTACCTCCATAGCTGTTAAAGTCAGTGTGGTTCACTTCAGCACTAGCACTAGACCTTCTGTCTTTGTTAAAAGAGGGACTGGTGTCTTTAATAGGTGTGATTGTAGCAGTTTTGCCCCCATAATAGTTGAAGTTATTGGGAGCGATTTCACTCTTGGGTTTTGCCTCATAGTCGCTGTTGGAGGTGGATTGATTGAAAGAAGGGTTGCTGTTCTTTCTCTGGCCAATAATATTACCTACAGTAATGTTGTTAGATGTATGAGCATGCACGCTCGCTTTGTTAGAGTTGCTAATCGGTGAATTTGCTGAGTAAGGTGAGCTGCTTACTTGGTAAGTGCTACTGTTGGGTGAAATAGAGTTGCTGCTTAGTTTCGTGCCAATATTGGGAGGCGAATGAGTTGTTTTCCCTGCCACTAACCCCAGTTTGGACAAAGCCTCCACCCTGGACTTCTCAGGCGCCATGTCGTTGAATGACACACTGCGCGTTGGCACATTGCGCACACAGGCAGGTTCTCCCCCCTCTAGTGGATGGGATCCCTCGGGCAGGTTGGCCAACATCTGTGAACGGCGCTCCTGAACATTGACAGCTGCTGTGGCAAGTGATTGGGCGTTGAGTTCTTGGTGGCCCCGTGTTAGGGTGATTTTGCTGGGAAGATGAGGGTTTCTGGGATGCATAGAAGGGTCACGTTTGGATTCTAGGCTGCGTCTGCGGCCTAACAGTGTTGACGGAGTTATTCCACCACTCCCCTGGTGCTCTGAGATCTTGCTGGCAATAACAACGGGTGTTGGAACAGAGCCTGGAGGACGTGCATGGTGGTTCTCCTCGTATCCAACAGGGTCATTTTTTGGTGTTTTTTGGTGAGGGTCCGAAACAGAAAGGTTAGAAAAATCTGCCAAAGAGAGAAACAGAAATGTTTAGCATTAGACCTTCTATTAGCTCTTACATAGCCGTTATAAGCCACATAGGACTCTTCTAATATATTTATACACCATTTTTTAATGTGTGCTGCATAACACTTGCGGGTTTCTGCCTTTTTCTACTATGTGTCTTATGTTTTGTAAGGATTTCTATAGTGGTTTGGATTTGTCTCAAATGTCTGAGCTTTTTATCTTATCGATCAATTCCTTAACCACCATCGTTTCAAATCAAAAACTTAAACTGGTACCTTGCACAGTGAAGTTTGTTGAGGGACGAACCAAGTCAATGATGTCATGCTCCATTACATTGGGGGAAACATTCGTCCTAGGGGCGGAACTTAATGCTGAGCTAGATGAAGCTCGAAGGCTATTCAAAGAAATGATCTTTCTGGGAGTCCGTCCTTTGGTATCATCAAAACCGTCCTCCAGTGAGTCTATAGTCTCCTCGAAGAAAAGAATGCACTCCTTTTCCTCTGAACTGAGAAACTGTAGGCCGTCATCTTTCTAAGGAAAAAAAAAGTCTGTTAAATCCTGCAAAAACATGACATCAGGACATCCCGGCTATGCATGTATGGTCGTATTTATTGGTGTGTAAAATCAACAAAACAAGTTGCTGTCGTCACTTATGTTACAGCAGCTATAAAGCCATTTCCTGCTTTTTCTTGAAATGAAACCCTTAAATGCAGCTTGTTAAGTGAGAACCTGTAAAGCCTCAATCCTTAGACTTTACAGTGGCAGAAAACTCTCTTTTGTAAGAACCGGTAGCTTGGTCTTTGTCATCATGAAAGCCTAAATTGTTGGAGTTAAGAGTTTGTGTTCATATTCCCCTTTAAATGACACCCTACTTTACACAGAGGTGCACAGTACACAGAGAGAGTGATGATGTTAGTGGTTAGTGGTTTCTGGATTTTAAATACTCATACAGAGTTTCCCTGAAAATCTTAATAAAACACACACTAAAACGCAGAAAAAAAAGCCTTTTTTTTTTTTTTACATGCCGGTCATCAGGATATTTTACCTGGCTAGATTCAGTGGAGAAATGCTTCAAGGCTGCGCCTAAGCATCACATACATAACATAACACACAACACAGTGTGCAAGCAGCCAACACCCTTCTCTCCTTGGTGTGTGTGTGTGTGTGTGTGTGAGTGTGTTAGCGAACAGTAGGCTACTTGTTTCTCTGGTCCCATGCCCCCACCTATTAACCTGACAGGTCCAGCTCTGACGTGGAAGACAGGATCACTATACCCGTGTCTGTGTGTGAGGACTGTGTGAGGGTGTAGTGCCATGTATGCTTCAGCAACATAAATTCATCTTCTAATCACAGGGGCCAGGAAAAAAACTACAATAGAGCATGTCTGCAGATTTAAGATTGCATTGTATTAATTAAGATTTAAACGTGATGCTCAAATTAGTAAATGTCTACAGAACTCTACGTACTTGAATAAAGCCTTTTTTAACATTGATAGATTCCGGGGCTTTCCTTGATTAACATCATTATTAATAGATGTGGGCCGGAGCAAGGAAGCGAGGGACAAGCAGAAAGAGGTAGAACCAGATTTTCTGCTTGTGTTGAATGCATCAAGCAACTGAGCACATCGCTGCGAGCTCTCACATTACTCGGACTTTGTAATGAAGACAATGCGTTAGGCTTTGCGGCAGTGCGACCAGAGCAGTTCTATTTCTGACTTCATCGAAGCACAACAATCCTTGCTAAATACAATCAGGAAAATAACCATTACAAGTTTGTTTATGTGAAACAAAAATAGCTTGGAGAAGCTCCAGATTTTACCGGTTCAGTGATTGCCACACACACACACACACACATTTTTGGAAAACTTTCCTGTTTATGCATTTGCCTGTTTTGTGAATGAAGCATATTACCGTCAACAGGCTTGTGTATTTTTTGACATTTTTGGGGAACACATTATCATGCACACATCCGCGATGGCGAGCCACACCTTACAGAAAGTATGAGAAGCATAATGAGCTCTCCTTTCAAGCTTCACCGTCCAGAACTGCAGAAGAACTGGTTTCCCTTTCCCACTCCTCTGTGCTCTGTGTATACGCATATATTTAGTTTAATCACTGTGCTTTTTGTTTTAAAGCATAAATATACTGTATGTGTGACTCCTGGTTAAGTGTATTTATACAGCTTTTTTTGAGCAGCTTTAAATGTAAAAAGCCATTTAACCAATGGGTCTTTCTTCTTTTAGAAATGTGGCATTTCTTACTGTGGTGTTTCAAAAACCCAAGCTTTGAGTTTCTCTTCATTAAAATATCAACTGCCATTGTGTTTAAACAATACATAATGTATGCAGGTCAGGGTGAACATCAGCTTATTCGGAAAAGACACAGTTTTCACAATTTTTTTTTCGTTTCTTTTTTTTTTTAAGTAATACACTTAATAGACTTAAATGTCTGCATTAATTATTAGATAACCTACTTGTGAAATATCATAAAAGAAAGTAGTATAAGTCAGAAATTTGTGTAATAAGTTAGTAATGTGTGTGTGTGGGGGGGGGGGGGATTTCAGTTCTTGTGAATGAGACACTCTCCTCAGTACTTACAGATTGCTGGTAGCCGTTGAGCTTGTAGTGAAGACGCGGGTTGCCGTGGACATGGACATCCATGGCTACAAGGGCAAGGACACCGTGTCTCTCAGCTCAGCAGTGACATTGTAGCTTTCAGCCTGAGCATCTCCTCTGAGGTCAGTGTGCATTAACGCACAGCTGCAGGACAGAAAATAAGTTTATCTTAACATGTAAAGATTTTACATTACAACCCTCAACACACTACACTATTAAACAACATGAGATTTAACAAAAAAGGGAATGTTGTTACAACAAAACACCTAAAACTGTGTTACTGTTGTAACTAATTGATCTACTGACAAAACTATGACTGTGGCTGAAATCTTTCAAAATCTGCTTCTAAGAAAATGGATAATAATCCTTTTTCTTAGAAAAAAACGGCTAGAAGTTCATGTCTTGTGTCACTGTCATGCAAAAGCAAAATAAAGTGATATTATTATTATTATTATTATTATTATTATTATTATTATTATTATTATGACATACAGGAAGTGTCTGAGCGATCCAAATATTTCCAGGTACTGTGAAAAAAATTGCCTTCTGTCCAGAAAAGCCACAATTTTCCAGTGAGAGAATAAAACACTGAGCCAAACTCTTTTGAGCAGATCAACCAAACATAACGCTTCCATATTCTGCAATAAATACTAAACAACACTTAAAAACAACTTTTAAAAAAATACTAACCTTTGATTGGGGAGTTAAAGCCACTCAAGTTGAGAAAGTAGTCAGAGCTCAGAAGTGGAAATCAGCTTCCAGTGTGGTAAGTAAAGTGTCCTGTCCTGAGCAGTGCTGGAGAAATGAAGTAAAAGGGAGTGCGGCTGGAATTCATACGACTGAAGTGGCGCGTCCAGTTTGCCCATGTGACGTCACAGCCAGGGCCCCTCCTCTGAGTCAAAGGGTGGATTTGTAACACACTATTAGAGCTACACACCCACCACAAAGTGTTCCCTTCATCAGCCTTATTAACCCTTTCTTTGATTTGATGGTATTTGAGAAAAATATTTAAACTGGCAATGTTGCCAAATCATTAGAGAGCAGAAATAATTACCCACCCCCAAAAAACACGACATAGCTAGGTTTACTTGATGTGACTACACATCACATAGCAAGAGGATGGATTTTTATACTTTGACCAGTAAACCTTTGCCTATTAAAGGGTTAAAGCCTCCACAACTCTATTGCTATATACTTTAAACACCCTTGGACCGTGGAGCCAACCCCATGCTTGCTAATTATACTCTGTCTGTGCCAACTGCCTTGTGGTCTCCTTGCCTAGAAAGCAGACTCAAAAACAAGAGATCCAGACATAATGAAATTAATAAAAGTGGGCCAGTAAACTACCTAGATAGCAGATCTTCCATATCTGCCATGGATCCGGATCAGGGCTTCTTCTATCTGGATATAAAAAACCCATTCTTTATTTTAATTCAGATTGAATGGAATTAGCTTATGTAGGGAATAAAAACTGACGTATAAAGGGAACCATTACTTTTTACCTGAATTTTTTTTATTTTTTTTTATGATCTGGATGATCTGCCATGACCCAAGGCTATTTGTTAGGCAAGTTTTGTTTACTTGATTTTGAATTGAAGAGCAAAAATAGGTAACATGTAAAAAAGACAGATGAACATGAACATCTTTAAATAATACTGACTCCAACAGACTTTTCTTCTTCTTTTGCTTCTCCTTCTTCTTCACTGGATTTTCCAGAAACGTTTCCTAAATCTGATGAATACATTTAATGCCCCCTAATAACGAATGTTTGTTTTATTTGAATAGTTTGATCAGTTTTAATTTGATTCATTACATATCTTCTCTTGCAGCATTGGTATCAACAACATGAAATGGAAAAATGTGTAACTGACATTACTGTAATGTATTCAAAATCCATTTCACAGGCTCAGAGTAGCTTGATCTGGTGTTTGACTCCCTCTTGTGGGAGATTAGGAATGAAAAGTGAAAGAAAAAAGCACCCTTATGGAAAATTGTTCTTTAAAAGTTCTACTGACAGTTCAGTGTTTTTGCACTTCCTAAAAAGTTCTGTTGCAAATCCTATCAATTCCCATCATTTTTACATATGTAGATCCCTTATTTTCTGTTTTCCGTGTAGAGATGAACCAAAAAAAAAATGGAAGTTTACAAGTTGCACAAAATCAGCATTTATAGAAGAATGTACTAATGACATCTTCATCATGTTAATATATACTATATTTATGATAAGGTGTCATACAACATAATACCTTTTCATCAGCAACAGCTGTTGGACATTTCAACACATTTAACACATATTTAAAGTACAGTAGCATAGTAATTCAAGAAAATTCCACTATACAGTACCTTAGTGTTCTTGCAGTAGTAATATACAGTACATGATGTTGAGGTTTGCTCACCATGGTGCCGGTGCACTGTTTCCTAAATGACATACATACATGCATAGATTAGATGAGACGCATTCAAATAAGGAATACACTAATCAAAAATTTGATATGTGGTTTCATCTTTAACCTAAACTGTCTATAATTAAAGACTAAGTTGCAAAGGAGTGCAGATGATCAGATCACCTCCATTCTCCTTTATAATCAGAGCAGAGATCAGATACTATAATTTGAAGGTTTGTCAGTGTGGAGTTTCATGAAGCTTTGATCGAAAAAAAGTTTTTTGATCTAAAAATTGCTTAGCATACTCCGTATGTCAAACCAGTACTTACATTTTGTTGTTATACATTTGACTCTGCACCGAAAATGTGTTCATTTTGCTATTGTAAATAATCAAAAATAAGTGTAAAATACAGCATGTCCAACATGTTATCCCATAACTTTCCCAGTTTCTTTACCAATGTTCAAGATTTTTTGACTTCTCTTGTTTCCTATTAAAGCACATTTGTTTTAGTTCAAATGTGCCCTACATTAGTCTTGGGGGCAGCATACCAGCATTTATTTTCTCTGGTATTTTATTTTGTGGGACCAGAATCGCTCTTGGAAATGTCAAGTAAACCAGATCCATCACAGGACTCATACTGGACTTCATTCCACCATGGTACTCTAGGGCATGACATTGTTATAGCCTCGCCTTCACCAGTGTAGTGGTAAAGAACTGTGTTCAGCACGATTTCCAAATAGTTTGACATGATTTTGTTTTATTCAAAATCATACAAATATAAATGTTATAAAAGCCTTTTTTATTTTAATTTGCATACACAATATAATACTCCGAAAGTGATGACATGGCTGCGTACCTTTATGTTTTGCCAATTTCTCCCTGTCCTTCCTCTTTTAATTCAGAACTGTGGACTTAATGGCTTTGACCTTTTTATTATTATTATTATTTTATTCTATAAGCATCAGGACATTACCCTATGGAGCCCTTCTGGTGACAATAGGGGAAATAATATTCCGCAGGTATGACTTATTAAGGCGTGGGAACGAGATTCCGTACTATGTTGTGGCCACGATTTGCCATGACTTAGTAAGGCGCGGGAATATATTTGTATAAAGCATGGACATGAGATACTATGTTGTGGCCATGACGTGTGGTAATGACATCATTCATGTCCCAGATATGACAGAATGATTGTTGTTCTGGAGTTATGCTATGTTTCATAAAAGGTAATCATACATCTGTACTAACAGTTCAATTAAAATGTATTTGTTGTTGACAAAAGAGTAAATGCTATGAGGCTATTTAGATGTGGCTCCAACATCTAAAGAGATATTCTTGGCCACACAATATACTATTTTATTCCTACGCCTTAGGCAGTCACAACCACATATTATGCTATTGTGTTCCTACCTATGCCTTAGTACGTCATGGCCACAATATAGATCCTTTTTTTTTATATATATATATATAATGAAAAAGTAATCAAAGTGCACAGATGGCACAGCTTTAATATTTGCCTTAAAGAAATATGATGTATTATGAAATTAAATCCAATTAGATTTGTTGTTCTGTAAGCTAGTAACACAGCAAGGTAAGTCAATATACTGTAAGTGTTATACTCACCTATTTTACTACATAACATTATAAAGAGATAACAGCTACATACCTTTATCTTTGCCCATTTTCTAAACTGTAAACTGTGAACCTATGGCTTTGACCTTTTCTTTTTATTTATTATTTTTATTTCATTAATTTGGTGAACATCAGGACATTATCACATCCCAATTAAAAGTCAAGACTAAACTATTTTCCCATGGGGGTGTGTAGACTGGTTATATATTATTCTTAACAATTTCACACAGAACAGAATAATGCAATATTCCTGTGAGACTGTACAGTACGGTATATATGTTTATAGTTTTATGTTTACAGAACTGTGGTTTATTCTGTGGCATTTTATTATTTTTGATTGATTGTAATAATTGCATTGCTGTACAAAGTTAAATGTGAGCTCCCCCCCCCCCCCCTGCTTTTCTCACAGTGGGACATCCAGGGGGAAGACCTGAAGGGAAGTGCAGTTAGTCACCTCCCTGGCTATCTTGTACTTCAAGAGTGAGAGACCTTCCCAGTCAGGACCCTGCCACACTCGCAAACTAGAAACAGGGCACCAACCAGGTTAATTGACGCACACGGTGACATGAAAACATTTGACGTACAAATTTGCGAAAGATACGAATGTTATTATCATTCTGAATATTCATTTTCTTTCCCCGGCAAGATGTTGCCCTTGACAGCTGCCCATATCTGAATCTGGCACTGCTTAGAAGTGATTGCTTTAGTTCAGTTTAAATTGATTTTAGTTGACTTTGGAGCTCTATTTCTGGTTAAAGTCACATCCATAAGCTTCTACAGAGCTTTATTAATTCAATGGAAATTAGAACTGTAGTAACATCATCTTTTTTTTAGGCTTGGTGATCCTGTACTACATGTTGTTTACAGTATTATACGTCGGTTCAAAGCAGTTTCAGAATATTTAATTTTATACATAATATTTTAGTTGTTTTTGATTTAAAAAAATTAAAAGGTAGTCGGTCTCAGTCACATATATATATATATATATATATTTACTTTATCTATTTTTTTTTTTATTAAAACCTTTTTAATTAAAACCTCGCACGCGCAGTTTGAACGGCTCTCCAACCCGTAATTTCTACTCGGAAAGTCGGAGATTTCCCGTGAGCCGCCATGTTGATTTGACGTCACTCGGTAAACAGAGAAGGGACTGGGTGTTAAAGAGGACGAAGTTCGGAACCGAAAGTTGTAATCTGAGGCGTTTTTGTGTTGTTTTTACTGGTCGCAAACGAAGAATTACAGCTTCGCCTTGAACGCGAAATTATTAATACCGCCAACCTGACATTTATTATGAACTTGTGCCTTTAAACCTGCTAATTTCACCTTCGTGTCGAAGCAGTCAGAGTTAACCATGTCTCAGGTGGGGTTTAGCAGGTTCTCCAGCTTCTGTCGTTTATCCTGGCGGATGTTTTGCACTCAGACGACTTCTCCACTAACTATTCGTCAGCAAGAGGATGGGATAAGGTTCAACATTGTGATGTTGTTCTCATTTACAAGAAAAAAAAACCCCATAAGTGTCAGCTCTAATAAATCAGTGGGCTAGAACACTTGCTTTTGACAGTTTAAAAAAAAAAAATCAGGTTGAAGTATCAAATAAGATATAGTCTAGTTGTCTATGTAAAAGGAATTTATGGTGATAAATATCTATCCAGGCATAAACATAATGAATAGATTACTTGGGGAACGTAACCCAAGTCTTCAAACACTGCAGCATCACTGATCACATCTATAATATTATGTTGTTATTTTAGGAGAATCATTTTGAATGATCCCAAGAAGAGGAACGCCCTGTCTCTCGCCATGTTAACCTCTCTGCAAGAGAACATTCTGACTGGTATAGATGACAAGGACCTGAGAGTCATCATCATATCAGGCAGGTTTTATCAGGTCCAATTAGGCATGCAGCCTTTGCTGTGGAAAATAATTTTCTTTAGATTCTGTAAAGCTGATCTATTAATAAAATTGAATTGAAAATATCTAATAACTTTCTAATACATTACTGTCTTTTCCTGATTAGCACAGGGTCTAGTGTTCTCCTCAGGTCATGACCTTAAGGAGCTGACCTCAGCACAGGGCAGAGATTATCACACCAGAGTGTTCAGTGTTTGCTCAGAGGTTAGACCATACTTACAAAAAAATTACTATAAACTACACCATCTGTTGTTATTTTTGTTTCAGGTGATGTCATTGTAATCTACACAATCACCCCAGTACAATATCTGTAAATATGTCACTGTTTGACTACTGCCCTATCTGCCAAGTAAATTTTCCTGTTTTTGTATAATTTCTTTTAAGAACAATTCGATTAAACACAGCATGAAATGCATAACATCCATATAGACCACAAACCTGTACATGTTTTTTAATTATTATTTGGGGGGGAGGGGATCAAGATGGTGGGAAACTGAGTTCACACTGTGAAAACAAGGAATATATAGAATATATAGGTACAATAGATGCTGTTTATTTTAATTCACTCATCTTCACATGCTATTATTGTTGAAGGTCATGAGCCTAATTCAGGATCTCCCAGTTCCCGTGATCGCGATGGTGAACGGCATCGCCACAGCAGCAGGATGCCAGTTAGTTGCCAGTTGTGACATCGCCGTGGCAACAGACAAATCAAGCTTCGCAACGCCTGGTGTTAACGTCGGCCTGTTCTGCTCTACTCCAGGAGTGGCCATTGGAAGAGCTGTTCCTAGAAAGGTAACTATACACACATGGAAATTTATACGGTTTCCCTCCTATCATTCGTCCTGAACCCTATTGCATTTCCCCAGATTGCAATGGAGATGCTGTTCACAGGTCGTCCTATCACAGCGCAGGAGGCATTGCTACATGGATTGGTGAGTAAGGTGGTACCGGAGGAGTGTTTGGAGGAAGAAACCCTGGCCATTGCACGCCGAATCTGTGAGTCTAGCCGCCCAGTGGTGGCTCTTGGAAAAGCAGCCTTTCAAAGGCAGATGGCACAGGGTCGAGATGCTGCATATGCCACTGCTGCAGCGGTCATGGTGGACAATCTGGCGTTACGTGATGGGCAAGAGGGAATCCGGGCTTTTCTAGAGAAACGTCGGCCTCTGTGGTCAAACAGCACTGAGAAAGCACATGACTGATTCCAGTATTAAAGCACATAGATGGTTCTAAAACAAGCACTTGGTTGGGATTAGTATGCATTCAAGACAAAGATTGAAAGTGTTTATTTGTAAGTGAATAAAGTGGGATTTCTGTATTGTGTGATGGCAGATTGAAGACAACAGTACATCTTGCTAGGATCTTAACTATGATTCAAAAAACCCTCACCGACAAAATGTCATGTGTTTTAATAAAGAAATCGTAAAAGTATTTTTTTTTGTTGTAATAATTATTTGCTCATAGCTACATACAGGAAATCCTCACCTACTGGCCAAAGCAATATATTTGAATATATATTTGAATATTCTTTATATTTGTGGCAATGAGAAAATATGCTGTGGCACAATTCATCATAATTTAAAACTGATGCCATTGTGAGTTTCAACAGGCGCCAGGGTTATTCTAGCAGAGAGCTGATTGCTCCTCCTGTCAGGAGGTTAGAACTTCACCTTATAAGGCTACATTTGATTCAACAGAGAGAGGAACCCTATATGTCACTGTATAACAAATTAATATATGAACTTTTTTTGCTTTTCATGAAGGGTGCAAATAAATCTGAAATCAAGTGTATTAGCTTAGTATCATGAGAGACAACTGTTAACCTAACCTTTCTGTTCAGCTAAATTTTGTGGAAATGTTTGATTCCTCAGGCAAAATGATATATTACACTACTTTCTGGGAATCAGGGGAATGACCAAAATCTAAGCATCAATCAAAGTGCAGATTAATGTCACCCACAGTGAAGTATAATGCTTGACTGGTGCAGTGCTGAACATGATTGAAGTGATGCAATATGAAGAGATCTTCCAAGAGACATCATACTCGAACAGGCCAAGATTTAAATACATTTGTCATAATTTCATTTTCTCACTGTTTGTTGCTTATTCCCCTTGTTTCTTCAGTGTGCTTTTTGCATCCTAGAACAAAAATAACTGACAAGGCATTTGTGGTTTTCTTTTTTTCAGCCAATAATATTGACATACCTCTTTTTTAATTTTGTTTTTGAATCCCATAAATAAGAGAAGTTGTGTCTGCCAGGCTTGGGATGCACTAGTACTCTGTGTTGGCCTATAATAATAAAATGATGATTTATTTCTGTTAACATAAATAGTCCAAATATGTTTAATACATGTAGTTTTATACTGGAATGCAGGATAAGTAGATGATAAAACATGTAATTGTCCTTCCAGTATGTATTTTAATTATACTCATCTGACTACAATGTTTTAGTGCAGAGAGAGTTTGCCTGTGTTAATGTTTGTAAGCTGTTCATACACGTCCGGGTTGTGTAAAAGGAATCTCGTATCTGGAAAGTGGATCTAAATGAAGCCTCTCCTCGGGTCTGGTGCTCGGTTGCCGCCTGGCCGCGGCAAACGCCTGCCAAAGGGATGCCTGCCAAGCGGTTCATGACCTGGAAACGGAGAAATGGGGTCGTAGCGTGGGCGTGGTGGGATATTTTGTGGAATGTCAGGCCTCTGGTCGTACTCTCCTCCTATGATGCCAGGCGGGTAGAGAGGAATTGGAGGAGGAGGAATGGGCATTGGAGCGAGAGGATAAATTGGGGGAATTCGGGGGAAAGGGTAGCCCCTGGGTCTGTATCTGTGCAGGGCCTTCTTGCTCATGAATCTCTTTTTGTAAACCTGTGAATTATAAGTAACAGAGATGCATCAGCGAAGTTCAAACTGCGTTTTTGTTCATTTTTATTATTTTTGGTAATTTCCTCACCTCTTTCCAGTCTGTGTCTCTGTGTTCAGTATTAGCTTGAGTATTCACTGTACAAAGTAAAATAAACCTTTTGAAAGAATGAAATTGCAAAAAAATGCACTTGTACACAATTCAGAGCAGAATGTTTAACATAGTATCTGGAACATCGTTTGGTGTTCCAAATGGAAAACAAAAACATACGCCAGTATGCTTTTGCACTGTGTGACTGTATAAGTGATAAACAGCTACAATTTAGCACTAGTATGAATTAGGAACTACTGCTGAGTATTTGGGATGGGAATCACCAGTGACCATATGATACAATATCAACATCTAGGTGTTGTTTTGATTAATATTGTAATTCTGTAAATCACGATTTTATAAATATCCTAATTCAATATTCCATTTTTATTACAATTTTAAGACTTTGAACCTAAAAAAAAGTTGTCATAACCTGAGAGTTATGCCTTAGCTTTGTTCACAGCTTCACAACTGAATTGAATGAGTAATAAAATGTACCCAAGTCCTTCAATGAATTTTCTCATTTAAAAACCATTTAAACTATACAAAATAACTTTTAAGTTTAATATTTAACTTTAAATTAAACAAAGCAGCTACACTTCTACTAAGAGGCATGTATCTCTGTCATCTGCCATAATTGTTATTTCTAAACAATTTTAGAAATTAATTCACCCTACCAGAAATTAATTCACCCCTACCACATGGGATGAAAATATGTGAATTTTTTAGAGCTCCATCTGTAAGATTATAATGAAACAGAGACGGTTTACCACCTCAAATGCCTTTGAAGTCTCAAAACTTGACAGTGAGTTCACGAGTTGAGTGGCTGTGAGCACGGGCGATTATTAAGACTAATTCGCACTCGCTGTGTTTTGAGACTGGTGTAAGATTCTGTAATGAGTGGGTTTGAGACTAATTTGCTCATGAGTTTAAGAAAATGAGAAAAAGGCAGATCAAAAGCTGTTAACGCGTGTAATTTTTTGATAATTAAATATGGCTTATTGTTGTAACAATCAGCAGCTTGTGTGATCGTACAGAATCAGTTATACAGTATCTGAGGCTGATCGGCCAATCTCCGGTCATGGCCAATCAAACTGAAAACCACTGGCCAATCAACCGGAGTCTCCATTATGAATGTAAAAAAAATTTTCATCTATTTTGAATTTAGTGTGGCGACACATGAATCGGCCCACAAAAGAGTCGCAATTTATAACTGAATCCATATTTTTCCCCCTTCATCTCTACTGAGTATTGATAGATTGACTAAACAACTTGGGGACCTTAGGCAGCACCTGATGTGTTATTTTATCCAGAAACATAACTCCAAAGACATCCAGAGCCATCAGTCACATCACAGAACATTCCCGTTTTGATAATGGAAGGTAAATGTTCACGTGACCATTGTGCACACTCTCTATTTATAGGTTCTTCTCTATAGGACTGCCTGTGTGATATATTGATACCTCCAAAGTCACGGTGCAGCAGGTATTTCCAGAGTGAGGCATCATGGGAAGTGGAGTTCAGGCATCTGCATACTTCAGACAGATTTAGGAGCGAGGACACGTCCAGCAGCCGCATTACCCTTAGAAGCAGCTCAGGGGGCAGAACAGCCAGACCAAACAGTGCAGGAAGACCCAGTTCTACAGAGCGAGTTAGAGAGATAAACACACTCAAAGGGCCCTTTAATGTACTGTATACGAGTTAAAGTTGCTATAACACATATGTAAAGGGCAGAAAGATCAAATTACCTTCTCTAGCTGTTGCAATGAGTGGGTAAGCCAGCTGATCCTTAAAAACACGAGACAGTTTCTGCAAATCTCTGTAGGCCAGGCCTGCATTTCCCTCTACGGAGTCAAAAAACAAATAATATAATATAAATTCAGGCAACATGGAAACATGTACAACAATCATGATGATGTAAATTAGCATCCTGCATATAGAAAGTACCCTCTACAGTGGACAAACGATCCATAGTGCAGTTATGCAAAAATGACATGAAGATATTTAATTTGAATATATATAGTGTCGTATTCTGCACCTGCCCAATCCTTAGTCATGTAAGCATCTGGTTTCAGTACCAGCTTCCGTGAACTCCCTACTGTGCTGCTTGTCTTCAAAGTAGCTACGAGGTAAAAATAAATAAATAAATAAATAAATAAACAAACAACACCTGAAAAAAAATGCAAAGAATATTCACACATTGGGGACAAATAGGTAACATTATCATGTGTACCATTGAAGACAAGTGTCTGGCCCATTGGCACAGCAACCACCTGCGCCAGGCTGTTCTCACAGAACGGGTGAGAGTACTGCAACCTGTATAGGCCCCCCACTGCACGCCAGCCCCCTGGCATCTCTCCAGCTCGGACGTCACAACCCTGCATGCATCACACACAATCAAACATCTTTCCTTCTATATTTTCGTGGACTATTTTGTTAATCCATTTCTAAACACTTTGACTTACATGTAAAATGTGTATATGATGCACAAAAGTATTAACATTTCCCACTAATCATGTTTTAGATTGAAATGTATATTTATGACCGTTGCATGATTAGTCAGGTCCATTCAATAACTTGATATCTGACCTGTGGCAGAAAGCCGGTCTCCAGCAGTAACACATGTGCTGCTAACACCAGGCAGTCTTGAGCGCTGTTGCACTGCGCAGTCTGGTACAGCATCTCTAAAGAGTGAGGGACCTTCCCTTCCTCGGCTTCACAGCATAGCATGGGCTCGGGGATGAAGAGGCCGACTGCCTCCTCTTCATCTTCACTTCTCTCCATATTAACCTCGTCTGTCTGAGGAGCAGACATGCTCTTGCTCCCCTCGTAGCTGCTACTGGTGCCTGGCTGAAGGAAACAATAACCAGCAGTACTTGCAGGTTTTAATAGAATGCTATAAATGTTTTATAGCATTCTATTAAATATTAGCATGTAATAGCATTTTATAGCATTTAAAAGAATGCTATAAATGTTTTCCATGTTTAGTACATGGAACGATATATAGTCTGAAAAAAAAATGAAACATCTTAACTGGCTTCTCGGGAAAAGAAACAGACCCTCCTAAAGACGCAGAGGTATCATTGGGATTTCACTTTCATTTCAGTTACATACATATTTCTTGACACTGAATGTCAAATCTTTTTATTGTTAACTTCACTGTGAGCCTCAACACTGTCTATTTCTAATCAACACAATATAAACATGTCCAAGTGAGTCGGTTTGTGTTTAAACAAACAACAAAAAATGTTTGAGATTCAAATCCATCGGAGAACAACCTACAATAGTGCTGCCATTGTCAGTATGTATTACGCAACCATCCAAGCAATCTTCACATGTGATTTGAACAGACACCATGCTGCTGCCAAGTTCGTCGTCAGGCTGCTGACCCACAAACATAAGCAACATCGCATCGCAGCCTATCAAAAACTCTGTCAGCATGGCGTGGATGACCCATCCTTCATCTTGAGGATCATTACAAAACATATGTATGGATACAACACTGAGACGAAGCAACAGCATTTACAGTGGAAGAACCCACCATCTCCACTACAGCGAAAGGCGAGGCAGGTCGGCAGCTCGACAAAGTGCATGCTCATTTTCTTTTTAAACATTAGCGGCATTGGCCAGACTGTCAATAGCGAATTCTACTGCCAGGTTTTAAGGCGTCTGTGGGAGGAGATACAGTGAAAAAACAGAGCTTGTATACAGAGCTAATCTCGAAACGTTTTTTGATACCCCCTCGTAAAAAAAAAACTGAAATTCTGTTTGGTCAGTGTCTCTGTGTTTGTTTGGCTGGGGTAGGCGTTCCTAACCAGAATCAACACTTGGCAGCTTCATCATCACTTTTATGTCATTCTGTCACACAGGTGTGCATACGAATACAAATGCTTTATTGTACACTCTAGCACATTTGCTCAAAAACACTAACTAGGATCAAGGAGTTATTTATTAATATAGTGGTATTCACAGGGGCGCCGCTAGCAATTTTGGGCCCTATGACAAGATATGTGGTTGTGCCCCCCTAACACACCCACTAGTAGTGTTATTACTAATAAAGCAGATCTCTGGGGGCCCCTAAAGGGCGTGGGCCTTTAGAATCGTCCTAACTTTCCCCCCCTTAGCGGCGCCCCTGGGTATTCAATTTAAAGCGTTTCTCTGTATTCTTCATAAAGTGGTAAATTACCTTACACAAAATGCTAAACAAAACAATTACCAACAACTGCTGGTCATGTAAAAAGAGGCTTCAAAAGGAAAAAATATAATTCATCTATGCTTCTCTTTGCACAAGTACAGCACATTATTAAAATACAATTGCAAATATAACAAACCCTAATAATTATTCCACTTTACTCTAAGCATACACGTGGG
Organism: Clarias batrachus; assembly: GCA_003987875.1. Classification (NCBI taxonomy): domain Eukaryota; kingdom Metazoa; phylum Chordata; class Actinopteri; order Siluriformes; family Clariidae; genus Clarias; species Clarias batrachus. Next base: position 123,716 of record QMIH01001095.1, on the reverse strand, counting down.
ATCTCACCATTAGTTGCAGGACAAACTGCCGGGTGCAACATGAATAGCTGATTGTAACTTTGCCCACTTCAACAGTTTTTCCACGTCTTAAGGCTTACATCGTTTCGTGTATATATTAAAAATAGCATGCTGTCAGCGGGTCAGCGCGAGCGTCTAGTAACCAATGGCAACTGTGGACGCGGATTGATGACGTGGTTCGTTGGCGACAAAAGCGGGTAGCGAAGTAAAGAGCTGCCGTTATTAAAAATGGAGTCCGCGCGTTTGTCACAATTACTCACTCAAAACTATCTTCATTTCTGAAGACGTATGAAACAGATATTTAAAACGCGTTTTTGAAAACACGATAGAATTAAAACCACTACGAGAACAAAGCCTTTTATGTTAAAACATGAAATGATAATCATGATAAAAATGATTCTACGTAGCCACAACGTGGAGAGCACACACTGGGGAGGTTTTCACAGCTCACAGACACACTCTTATCCAAGCCGAACAGCAAACATTTACTTGTCTTTTCTTCTTGGTATTAACACAGACACACACACACACACACACACACACACACACACACGATCAATACAGAAATTATATTACACCATAATTTTTTTCAACATCTTTTTATGATCAAATAATGTCTTATTCATGTGACAGCCTTAGTAAACTTTGATAAAATTTTGGCATATTAAATGCATATCTTGACACATTTATTTTGATCTCATCTCTCTGAACTAATATAACAATATATAAAGACGATAAAATGATGATTAACATAATTAGTTACAATATTTATTTAGTTTAAACATTCTGTATTATAAAACAAACCCATGCAATATAAAGAAGTATTATATGCCAACTTTGCCCTGCGATGGATTGGCACCCTGTCCAGGGTGTATCCTGCCTCGTGCCCTGTCTCCTGGGATAGGCTCCAGGCTCCCCGCGACCCTGAATACAGGATTAAGCGGTAATGACGATGAGTGAATGAGAGTATATGCCAACTTTCCATTAATGGTCTTGATGACTGTCACGTGACTAGGGCTCATTATATTTGTACAGTAATATAATATTTGATCATAATAAAGATATAAATGTATGTTGTAATAATAAAATAATTGATAGAGATTATGTAGGGGGCAATCTGTGGCAAGAGGGCATTTTAGTACACAACACCACACCTGCGGTATGCATCCACTATGTTGCATTACTACCACCCTCAAGTCTTGGTCTCCCTCATAGTCTATACCCTAGTCTGGAGCCTGTGTTCAAGGTCGTGGGGGGGCCTGGAGCCTATCCCACCAGAGGGTCTGATGTGATGTACAGTACACCCTGTCCAATTCATCTCAGGACACACACAATCACAAACATATACACGCTTATTCACACACTATGGGCAATTTAGGATCGACAATTATCCTAATCTATCCTGTCTTTGAAATGTGAGAGGAAATTGGCGTACCCAGATGAAACACAGCGATAACATGCAAACTTTATGCACACAGACCCGAGGCAAGAATCAAACCCAGACCCTAAATGTGCAAGGAAATAGTGATCGTTATCACCTCTAAGCCACCGTGCCCCCCCCCCCCGCCTCACCTTCCTTTCACTTCAAATCGTCTTTTCTATTCTCGTTAACCTTAAGAAACACATCAAATACTTTCTTCCTTGTCCTCTGTTCTGTTTTTTCTAAAATCATGTTTACAGTGTAGTTAATCTTTCCCAAATTCCCATTGCTCCTCCCCTATTTATGTTACATGATCCTTACATGATTATATTACATACATCATCTCAGCACTCACCTCTTGTGCACCTGGTCCCACAAGACTCTGCGATGTGGTCTGCCGAACAGCTGAAACGTTGCGTGTCTGCTGAGAGGAAGATGATTCCGAGGAAGATGAAGAGTCAGAAGAAGGCAGTATTACACTGATCATGTCACCTGACACCACTCCACACGAGGAGAGAGTCTGTCCTGTGTCCACCAGAGGCTCTTTCCCGTTCAGAGACAAAGTGAACGCTGTATCGGTGCTAGGTAGTGAAAGAAAAACACACACACACACACACACACACACACACACACACACACACACACACACACACACACACACACACACACACACACACACACACACACACACACGCACTGGTGCTTTAGACTGAGTTCATTGCTCTACACTGGGAGTTTAAATATGGTCAAACAAGTCAGTTTGTGCCCTGCAATATCTGCACAAATCTCCACAGCCATGCTGTAAAAAATTTATATTAAACATGCACATACGTTGTACATGCCAAAAGTTTTGTGAATGACACAAATCAAAATTTTCAGACTGATTTCAATTGTTACTGAACTCTGCTGCTTCAGTATTTTAGATCTTTTTGTCAGATGTTACTATGGTGTACTGAAGTATAATCACAAGCATTTCAGAAGTGTCAAAGTCTTTATTGACAATTAAATCATTGTATACAAAGAGTCAATATTTTCAGTGTTGACCGTTCATTTTCAAGACCTCTGCCATTCGCTGTGGCATACTGTCAATTAACTGACTGATGGCAGCCCATGCTTGCATAATCAATGCTTAGAGCTTGTCAGAATTTCTGGGTTTTTGTTTGTCCAACTGCCTCTTGAGGATTGATGACAAGTTCTTAATGGGAGTAAGGTCTGGGAAGTTTCCTGGCCGTGGACCCAAATTTTCAATGTTTTGTTCCCCGAGCCACTTAAGTTATCACTTTTGCCTTATGGCAAGGTTTTTCCATCATGCTAGAAAAGGCATTGTTCATCACCAAACTTTTCTGAATGACTGGGAGAAATTGCTCTAGGAGGATGTTTTTATACCATCCTTATTCATAGCTGTGTTCTTAGGCAAAAGACTGAGCCCACTGCCTTGGCTGAAAAGCAACTCCACACATGAAAGCTCTCCCGATGCTTTAGTGTTGGCATGATAGGACTGATGATAGATGGGATAGTCAGGAGTAAACAAAAAATTGGGATTGGGATTTATAAAAGTGGGAACTTAACTTACCCTAGTCCAGCTGAAGGCAGCAGGTCCTCTTTGACCCGTATGCTGAGTTGGGTCAGGGTTGGATCGGGTTCCTCCAGCTCCACCTGGCTGGTCCGTTTGTTCACTCTCACCCTTAACTTCATATTACTGCACAGGAGGAAACAGTGATCACAACAGTCTCACAGCACGTGCATGCTTCCACATCCAACCTCTTGTGTGTGTCACTCGCACATTAACATACTACTTAGGACGACTGTGTACTACTACTATCATTATGTGCACCACTGAGAGTTAGTTATTTAGTTGGTTAACGAATGACTAATCTGATGGTTCAGTTTGTTAGCTAGCTCACGTTAGCTGACCAGTTCACCTAGTTATGTTTCTGCTCCACTAGTTCACTCTAACTCTAGCTTTACTTCTTGTTTTTGGCCTCCCCGCATAAATAAATTACAGCTACAACACCTGAGCATTGTACGTTTTTAAAGAAAATGAATGTTAGGAATCACGACTTACCAGAAGTGTATATGTTTGTTTGTTGAAACTGAAAGTGACGTCCAGAATTTCACAAAGCAGAAACTTTAAGTTTCGTTCTGATGGTTTTTTTTTAAATAATATATATATTTTGTTTTATCTTAGCGAAAAAAATACTGCTTTCGAAAACTAGATTTAAATGAGAAAAGATACGCGAAATCAATTTAATATTCTGTCTTCGCAGTTGTGTGACTTGTTTTGACAGCAATACTGCTTCCGGTTTAACGCGAAATGTTCTTGTATCCTAGCAACAAGCTAGCCAGCTAAACTGTCACGTGCAGCTTCCTTCTGAAAACAGCGAACTGTACAAATAGTCTACGAAACTGCATAGTTAATTCATATTTAGAATGGACCAGTCAGTGTTCTACATTTTACACGGATAAACTAATGCCTGTATCTAAAATAATTATTTTTATATACCATAATTATAATAGTAGACAGTAACATGACGTCATTTCCGCTTCTGCGCGCCAGAGGCTTCAGGCAAAAGTATTACCAGTTCGATTAGTAGTGATTAAATATTTAATTTCTAATATGATATATTCATGTAAAAAAATTGAAAAATAAAAAAAACACAAGATTACTTATTTATTACATTAATTACATGTAATTATGTCATGTAAAACTGTTGTACATTTATTTCTTAACATTATCTTTCTGTGAAACCATTTTTTAAAAGGCACTATAATTATTACAACAACAAAAAACAGTTTGAAACCTTTTGGTATTTAAGTGTTACTGTGGGCTGTATAAGACGAGACAGAAACGCGCGCGCACACACACACACACACACCCACACACACACAAGTCCAGCTGCAAATGAAACAACCCATCATATTAAACTGGTTTTATTTTATTGTTTTTTTTATTGCACATTTTGCTGTACATAAAAAACAATCCATAATACCAGCACTAATATATTATTTAAATTTTTTTCAGCAGATGCAATGAAAAAGCCACCAAGTTTCAATAAACAATTACAAACACCAAATTTCTAACATCTATCAAGTATCTCTGAATAAACATTAGTCGTAGTTTTTACTGAAATAAACTTGTAACCTATGTAACTGAAATGCAATAATGATTCAATTTAGTATGCTTGTGTTAATTGCCCTCTGGGTCCCAAGAAACCAGAACAGTATGTCTCCTTCACCCCTGTAAGTTTTTATCTCTGTCATACAGAGACCTGCTGCTATAACAAGTGTACATGTATCTGGTATTGAGTTCACTATCTTTCAATTACTGATTATTAAGAACAAAGTGCAATGTAAAAACTGTGACTTAAAATGTGCAATTAAACCTTCATTACAAAGTGTACTATGTAAAATTTGAGATGTGGTCATATTTTAAACAGACTACAGTGTGCTAGATTGTTAAGGTGTGTTATAGTCTGTTAGTCAGAATCCTTCTTCTATTTATTATTGTATTATTCAATGTTCATTCTACTTTATCTTTCTTTTCTTATCACTGACTCAGAGAGTTTCAATCCAATGTACTCATAATGTTGGTATGTGTACACATGGCAAATAAGGTCTCTTGAATCTTGAATTTAAAGTGCAGATTGCAAAATTGTACAACTTCTGTAACATGAGAAATCCGACAACAGCATGAGTGTACACATTTATGTTCACCAGTCAGAATACTGTGTCAGTGCCATTGCTATTTCTGCTGATCCTGTATAGCTTTTGTTTCTTGTTATTCTGCTGTGTTTTGCCGTCTCCTTTCTCCTGCTTTCCATCAATACAGTCATTCTTTGTATTATACGTACTTGTATATAACCATCATTTTCATTTCCCCCATTTCAACATTTAGTGTTTAGGCCTAAGAGTGGTTTAAATTTCACCTGAATACAAAACATGTTATTAAATGCTGTCTCTCTTTTTTAGTGATGTACTGGCAGTCGATTAAATGAAATAATCACAAGTCAGAACATGACTGAACCGCACAGAGCCCTGACTTCAACCCCACTGAAGACGTTTGGGATGAAAGGGAACAGAGATTGTGAGCCAGGCCTTCTCATCCTACGTCAGTGTCTGATCTCATAAATGCTCCATAGAATGAATGGGCACAAATTGCCACAAAAAAATCACTCCAAAATATTGTGAACAGCCTTCCAAGAAGAATAAAAGCTGTTATAGCTGCAACTTTGGGGGCCAAGTCCATATTGAAGTGTATATATTTAGATACAATGTTATTGCAGGTTTGGACAAATACTTTTGTCCATATAGTTTTAGTGTAAGTTCGGGTCATTGAAGGGAAAATAGTTTGTATAAATAATTAAACGTTAAAGATAAGCTGATAAGCTTTACTGTAATCAGTAATATTATTTAAGGTTGAGGCCCACAAACATGTCTGCCTGTCTTTCTATATGGCAGAACTCTGTGCCTAACTTATTAATACAAAGAAATGAAATTGTTTGAGGGTGATTATCTTACACCTTGTTTACGTTAAGTAAAGTACATTCCTTCTTTCCTTGTCAGACAAAAACACTCCATGTTTGGTAATCGGAGTGAATCACAGATAAGAAATCGAAAAATAGATCGGATAAAGATTAAATTCTGTCTCAAAAAACGACTCCAGCATGGTAAAATTCACTTATACCACTTCAGCATGGTTATTTAACTGTGAAAATATTAAGTAATCCCAGTAAATATATTCAGTTTAGTTTTTCTAATTAATATCTATTTGTGCAGGTTTGAATTGAGAAAGTAGATTATAAATCCGCCACATAACTTTTCATAACATCATAACAAAGAGCTAGTTCTGACCAAGGTACAGTCAAAATCTTTCTTTTATTTATAGTGTAGGATATGTTTGCTGCATCCTTTCTAACCAGCAGGTGGCAGTGTGGAGCCTGAGGTTAAAAGCAGGATCAGTTATTAAAGCAAGAGAGGAAGCGTGTCAGTGCGCTGTGGCACGATATAGACGAGTCGGCGATATCTCCCGTTACTTGACGTGAAACACTAACATTAATAATGAGTCGCTCCTATAATGACGAATTGCAGTTTTTGGACAAGATCGACAAGACATGCTGGCGAATCAAGAAGGGATTCGTCCCGAACATGCAGGTAATGCGGTGTGTACGTCAGTATACTCTCTAGTGCTGATTCGGAATCAGTCCCTAAATCATGGCTTCCTGATTCACGTGTCAGTTCAGTTAAATAATAATGAGCGGCCGGGAGGCTTTCACACACTGCCGTGTTTTTATAGTTAAGATGGTGAGTTTAAGTGATTTTATTCTATTTTATTTGATATAATTCCTCCCCGTGCGAAGTTCATGTCCGAGTCTCAGGTCATAAAGCTGCTGCTGTTAAACAGTAAATGAGTCACTGGGGCGCGCGCTGTAGTTACATGATGTTTACATCAGCCGAGAAAGAGAGAGACAGACAGAGAGAGAGAGAGAGAGAGAGAAGTCTCAATACCAGTTTACAGAGGCTGACAAGAACTAATCTCAAACGCAGGCTCTCAAAGACTGAATGGGCAAACTAGTGGACCATCTTCAGGAAAAAACAAACAAACAAGCAACCAACTAACATTAACAGCGAAGCAATTAGACAAGCAGTTCAGTCAAGTGCAAATGAATTGTTCTCAGTTGGCAAATATAGAGACGTAATCGTGCAAGCTGGGAAAAAGCAGAAATCAAGACCTGGCTGGTTTTAGTGTCATAGTATTATTATATGCAGGTTAGGATAATTGGCCATCACAGTGCCCACTGTGTGTGTGTGTGTGTGTGTGTGTGTGTGTGTGTGTGTGTGTGTGTGTGCCCTGCGATGGATTGGCACCCTGTCCAGGGTGTACCCCACCTCGTGTCCAAAGTCTCCTGGGATGGGTTCCAGCCCCCTCCCCCCCCTCCCCCGTGACCCTGAATACAGAATAAGCTGTACAGAAGATGAATTAATAAATTCATGCTTTTAAATCTACCAATACTTGTTACATAATAATGTGGCATAATAGTATAGACTTATTGTAAAGTCTGTATTAAAGAAGGATTGTAAAACATTATTGCTTTGACGTATTCATATAACATTGTATGTAGCAGCAATAACAGGAACACAAAATCACAAAGTGTAATCGTCACATTACCAAAAACATTAACTGTAACATTTTTTTTGTATTGAAAATGTTTACATATTTAATAATCCTATTTCAGATTTCATTTGATTTTCCTATGTTTATAATGCAAGTGATTGACGTTTCATAGAAAAAAATATTAGATAAGAATGAATATTGCCTTATACTGCCTATTTAAGGTTTCTTCATCAGCCTACCAGCTTCTTCATTGTACCAGCTCTACAATACTTTACAGCAAAAGTTTCCTTTTTCCTTTTCCAAATGCTAACGTGACAGACATAGATTAGATTAGCTACATTGACAAAATCGGAAAAAATTGACAAAATCGGATGAACAGAACTCTCGTGTTAACGTGTTCTTACCAAACGATGTAAGACATACTGTATGTCATGTAAGCATTTAGATGGGTTAGGATTTAATAGCATCGCATAAAAACATCGCCACACATCTTTACTTAGACGCATATAAAACTCCAACAAATAATTTTGCTCATGGGAAATGAAGATATGTAATGAAAGGATGCTGACCTTGCCTTGTTGCTGTTTTCTTTTTATCTGTAACACAAATGAAACCCATCCGTAGGTGGAGGGCGTCTTCTACGTCAATGACTCGCTGGAGAAGCTGATGTTTGAAGAGCTGAGAAACGCATGTCGTGGCGGAGGTATGATCAGTTCTACTAAAAGTTCTTTATTAAAAAATGCTTTAGACTATTTTATTTGATTAATTTTTTTGTGCCAACAGGTGTTGGTGGATTTCTGCCGGCTATGAAGCAGATTGGAAATGTGGCCGCTTTACCGGGAATTGTGCATGTGAGCATTTGATTTGTTCTTTTTTTATTGATTGACATGATTGACATGAGAATACAAACACCCATAATGCATTTCAGGCTCATACAAGTAGCAGTCAACCAGAGGGTAGATTATAAATTCAATCAGAGTAAACAAATCAAAATCTTTCATTGCAACTTAAAGGATTTTTTTTCCACCTATATTATACTACACTTTGGGAATATATTCTGTAGTTACGCATTATTATTAATGATATTTCAAGTCATGTAGTATGGTTTGCATGATTTGGTTTCAAACCGAGACTTGCACTAGAGTATTAAAAACAAGACAGCAGTTTTTGAGAAGGACTTCCAGTAACTTTTCAGATTTTAACATATGGTATTGTACTCAACTTCCTCTATGTCACAGAGATCTATAGGCCTACCTGATGTTCACTCCGGATATGGTTTTGCCATTGGAAACATGGCTGCGTTTGACATGAGTGACCCTACAGCAGTTGTCTCTCCAGGTATGCGTGGGAAAAGGCAAGGTTCCTCAAAGATAAGAAAACACTTTAAACCCACTTCTTTGCCGGTTCATTTTAGATCCCTGTGTAGGCTTGTGAATGTAAGTACCGAGTGAGATGAACTAACAGTAAGGATGCTCCTGTGCAGGTGGTGTAGGATTTGACATTAATTGTGGAGTGCGTCTGCTGAGAACCAACCTGGATGAAGGAGATGTGCAGCCGGTGAAGGAACAGCTGGCTCAGGCTCTCTTTGACCACATCCCTGTAGGAGTGGGTTCCAAGGGGGTCATTCCCATGGGTGCCAAGTAAACACCAGCAACACCACATACACATCATAAAATTGTGATTCTCAAATCTGGCTCTGAAGTGACACTGCTTACAAACGGTTTAACAGATTTTAAATAGAGAGGAGGAGACGCATCAAACACATTGTGCTCAGGGTGGTGGCACTGCACAATCAGGATTCAATTCAATATTATTTGTATCAATTGTCATTGTCACAAAGCAGCTTTCACAATCAAATGGAAAGTATGGAAATTTTAATTAAATGTGAATGTGTATAAATCAAAATGATCAGATTGTCCCTGATGAGCAAGCCAAGGAAGACGGTGGCAAGGAAAAACTCCCTGAGATGGTAATAGGAAGAAACCTTGAGAGAAACCAGACTCAACAGGGAACCCATCCTCATCTGGGGGAAACAGATAACAAGGATTGATCTGCAGTCATACTGTGTGATAGGCGGCTGGAAGTTCAGGATAACAATATATAGAAATGCTATGTGGTTTAGTATGCTTTGAAGGTTGAGTGGAAAAGACATAAGAGATGTTAAAACTATGATGTAAACAGTACCCTTTAGTGTTTACAGTTTAGTGCTCCTAGAAGAAGATATAATGTACTACATTGAATAGTGAATAGTATACACAGTACTGTGAAGAAGTCCTGGGCACCCGTGGTGTTTTTTAGTGCGGACTTTCCCTATTTTCAGATGCACAAAAACAAAATGGAAGCTGCTGGATTTTGCTTGCAAATAAGTATTCAAACAGTCAAATTCCTCAGAAGAACTGCGGGTGGTTCTGCAGAATGCTCTCAAAACCATTTTCCCTACAAAACTGCACAAATTGAACATGAGACTGTAGCACTGTCGCACCAAAAAGTATGGAAAATTGAATGAAATGTGAAATATAATTATGAACCAAAATTATTATATTGTTCCTGATGAGGAAGCGGTAGCTTTCCTTGCTTTCCTGACGGTAGCAAGGAAAAACGTCCTGAGATGTCAATAGGAAGAAACCTCGAGAGGAACCGGACTCAACAGGGAACCCATCCTCATTTGAATGATGACGGATTGATCTGTAGTCATACTGTGTGTTAGGCAGCTGGAAGTTCAGTATAACAATCTTTAAGTTAATATGGAGTCCACTTCGTTATTGGAGGTTCAGGTGGACTGTAGGAAATTCCAGTCCTGAACTGTTGAGCGACTGTAGAGAGTCACAACTCCTCAGAGAACAGCTGAGAACACCATGAGTCCCCTAAGGCAAATCTAAATCTCGGGTGAACTGACCATTTAATGCTTTTTACGTCAAAAGTAGTATAGTGTCTGCTGAGCGTCACGTGATCAAAACTGAGCCAATGGTTCTTCTCTTGCCGCGCTATGGGATTATGGGTAATCGTCTCCCATGCTCAGACTTGCTACGTGCGTCACTCGTATAGTCAACATCTGTGCGCGTGTACTGTTTATTATAACATTGTGAATACATCTGTGTGTGCGCGTAAAGCAAAATCAAGTGTCATTAGAGAGGTTCCTTTAACTTAAAGTAGTTTCCCGACAGAGCAATGTTTCCGTCTGTGTGCATCTGTGAAAATCGTTCTACACGGTCTCCCCCTCCCTCCTCCTCTCCTTTCACCTGCGCTCGCACACACACAAAACTGCACAAATTGTACATGAGACTGTAGCACTGTCACACCAAATACTGACTTTGTTTGTTTAATTACTGTTTACTGGACTTTATATTTTGGCATCTATGACCAATACAGTAGACCAATATTTAAAATAAATCCATCTGTGAAAACAGTTTTGTAGCTAACCCAGGCCTTTTTAATGGGGTTTCACTTACACAATGACTCTATGATTCGGCCATCATTTCCAAACATCCATGAAGCTAGTCATGCTTAACTGGAAAGTCTGTTAATCCGCTGCTCAACTGATCCCAGTCTAAACTGGAAAGAGCTCCATTCTAGGTTAAACAAAAGAAGAGGGTAAAAAAATAAGGGCTTGGATGTTTTTCCTTTTGAATGATAGATTAAATTAAAACTGTACTATAAATACTCTTCACTTAATATACATTTCTAAGCACTTTTTCTTAGATTCACAGAAATCTGAAGCTGCTATTAATATAGACTCTTGCATTAAATCCCATGTTGGAGAGTGTTTAGGTCTGATTAAGAGTGTGTATGCATGTAGAGACCTGGAGGAGGCCCTGGAGATGGGGGTGGACTGGTCTCTGAGGGAGGGCTACGCCTGGGCTGAGGATAAAGAGCACTGTGAGGAGTATGGCCGAATGCTGCAGGCTGACCCAAATAAGGTTTCCTCCAAAGCCAAAAAGAGAGGACTGCCACAGGTAAGCATGTGCATACAGGCACACTGCACCTGAGCTCACTGAACTATCAGTAAGTGAGTAAAAATTCAGCTCTTGACTTTCCGTTGATTTGATTAGTTGAGATTTCTACGGTGTTGGGGAAAATCCATGAGTATAACCTGTGTTGCAGCTCGGGACGCTGGGAGCCGGGAATCACTACGCTGAGATCCAGGTGGTGGATGAAATCTACAATGACTATGCTGCCAAAAAAATGGGTATTGATCACAAGGGCCAGGTGTGTGTGATGATCCACAGCGGGAGTCGTGGGCTGGGACATCAGGTAGCCACAGGTAGGCGCTCCAGTCTGCTCCAGTTTCATGTACACCTCATGGAGCTATAGGTGATAGCCACGACACTATATTGATAGCCATTACAATAATCTATTCCATAATCATTCCAAGCCAGGTACACCATGTACAGTATACTTGAGGCAATGAGAGAGGGTCATCTACACCTAGAAGAGGGTCACGAATATGGCAGGTGATTCCACCTTATCTGATTCTCTCTGTTGAAGACATATAGCGCACTGAGACAGGATGTATTCATCCACTGCTGACCCCCCTGACTGCCACATCACTATTCTGCTGTACAGAATCCTAGCCCAGTCACTGTTGCTCTCCGGAGCGTTCAAAACATTTGTATCTATTGGCACTAATGGATTGAAAAGTTTGCCATCAAGGTGTTTTTTATTTAAAAAAAAAATTTTTTATACCCGTGTAGTTGGCCACATTTGAATTCATGAACCTCTAGCTTGGCTTTGGCTTTGGAGATTATCCCAAGTGTTCCAAGAATGGTTCCAAGCACTTAATATCCATGTTCAGATCCAGTGTGCAGTCCTGCTCCTAGAGGCGTCACTAGACAGTTCAACATTTCTTATGATCCGTCATTTCACGTCCATTACATTGCTTCATAAGCCACTGTGGATGGCGACCCACCTTTCTTCTTTGTTGTAAAGTCTTTTTAGACTTCTCACCAAACCGGAATGGATTTCTCTAAAGACTTTGACTCTGTATGAGCAATGCACTATAACAACAGAGTAGGAGAACTGCATGCTTTGGCAGTAAGCTCATCTTGTATTTATTTATGGCCAGAAAGTTCTGCCCAAGGTCATGTTACCAGATTATTAACCAGTGCCTTGTATTGCTTGTTATGCCCAATATATTATACATCTTCATGTGCTGTGCTGCTGCTGTTTAGCAGTCACATAAACCTTAGCCGGGTATGTTCCTTATGACATTGTGGCATTATGTACCCAGTTGATCTTCATCTCCCCTGCCCCAGTAGGAGGTGTGAAATCGGTTGATGCTAATGTTTATATAGATGTGATTCTGTAAATGCCGGATAGCTGGCAAGAGTTTGCAATGTTCAAAGGAAAGATATATAATGGTGTTATTTATTGCAAATGCTATATCATGCAGTCATTTCAAGGTCTACAGGAGTGTCTATTAGGCAGCGTCTAGGAGTGCATTGTCTAGTGAGCTTACTTCATACACGTGTTGTTTTTTGATAGATGCTTTGGTGGCCATGGAGAAGGCGATGAAGCGGGATAACATTGTAGTAAATGATCGGCAACTCGCTTGTGCCCGCATCGGTTCTCCTGAAGGTCAGGACTACCTAAAGGGCATGGCAGCTGCAGGAAACTACGCCTGGGTCAACCGCTCCTCCATGACCTTCCTCACACGCCAAGTGAGCTCACACTCCGTTTACATGCAAAGCAGTCAGCCCTGCTCGAGAGAGGCGATTAATCTTCAGTTTATATTGCCCTTTAGGCCTTCTCCAAAGTCTTTAACACTACACCCGATGATCTGGATATGCATGTGATCTACGACGTGTCCCATAACATTGCCAAAGTGGAGGAGCACATGGTGGACGGTAAGCAGAAAACACTGCTGGTGCATCGTAAGGGCTCAACAAGGGCTTTCCCACCTCATCACCCTCTTATCGCCGTCGACTACCAGGTAAACACAACCCTGAACACACACACACACCTACACACGGGTGAGTCAGGAACGAATACTCAAACTATGGCATTCTGAACACTAGTCCAAAGCCTTAACCACTGAGCTTAAAAAAATCGTATAATTCTGTAAATAATAAAAACACAGAATTGCAGCTAAAATTAAACTTTTGTTAAATATGATTTTCAGTTTTGAAGGCAAATAGACTTGAATGCTCATGATTTTAGTTTTTTTTTTTTTTTTTGCAACATTTTCTTTGAGTAAGTTGGCGAAGCTGGATAATCCTCTTTGTGTCCCTGTTCTTTAGCTGACTGGTCAGCCTGTACTGATTGGTGGTACAATGGGAACTTGCAGCTACGTTTTGACGGGCACTGAGCAGGGCATGACTGAAACTTTTGGTACCACATGCCATGGCGCAGTAAGTAGAATGATTGACTTGTCAACTGTGTCTACTTTTACTATCTAGAGGCTATTAAACTGGGCTTGAGCATTACGGTAAGCGTTTTTAATGAAGATATTTCTAATAGGGTTCTGTTTTGCTTTGCAGGGTCGAGCCCTGTCCCGAGCTAAATCCCGCAGGAACCTGGACTTTCAGGATGTTTTGGATAAACTGGCTGATATGGGCATCGCCATCAGAGTGGCTTCACCAAAACTGGTCATGGAGGAGGTGAGAAACACAGTGAAGCCCAAATTACTTCATGCTACGAAATCAGAAGTAATAAGTTAAAGAATAATGAAAGAGAATGAAAAGGCCTCATTTTAATGGTTTCTGAGCAGTGGTGGCACATAGTGGTGCAGCAATGATCAGCTCTCCTGTGTCGTGCTTGATTTAAAATCTCCAGCGGTCAGGATTAATAAGTAGTTAAGTGCTAGCTTCGAGTTGGCATCTGGAGCTATGTACACAACTGTGTTTGCCATGATAACACTAAGATAGGAACTGCCGTCTTTTTTGTCTTACTGGAGTAAATGTCATTCGCTCGATCACTAAGCGGCCTGTTGGCTCCAACACTTCACCCGGTATCAATGCGTTAAGCCATGTCTTGGTTATTATTACTACATGACAGTCCTGTGTTATCCACTCTCTCTATAAACACCGGTGCTCCACAGGGCTGTATCCTCAGCACCCTGTTTTATAGTCTGTACACCCATGAGTGCAGTTATTACATTTGCAATTATTAAAATACTTAAAAGAAACTGATGAATCAGCCTATAGGGAGGAGGTACTGAGGATGACAGCATGTTGTAATTCAAACAACCTAGACCTGAATAACAAAAAAAAAAGTTTATGGACTTTAGAAAGAACAAGGGGGGCGCGGTGGTGTAGTGGTTAGCACTGTCGCTTTGCTTCAGGGTCCGGGTTCGATTCCCGCCCAGGCTCGATTCCCGTCTCTGTGGGTTTCCTCCGGGTTTAGCCGCCATACTCCGGTGTGTGGTCATGTGTATGACCCCCCCCCCCCCCGCAATGGATTGACACCCTGTCCAGTGTGTACCCCGCCTTGTGCCCTAAGCCTCCTGGGATAGGCTTCAGGTCCACCAATATGCCCCGACCCCTGTGACCCTGAATACAGGATAAAGCGATATAGAAGATGAGTGAGTGAGAAGGAAAAAGAAACAGTACCACTCACAGTTGATGGTGAGCTTATGAGGAAAGTTTCTTCTTTAAAATCTTTGACCCATATTTCTGAGGATGCAACATGGCAGATTAATATATCGCTGGAAATGAAAAAGCACCGATATGATTGTGTTTTTTGAAGACCCATAACATAACTAACCAGTTATTGTTGTACTTCTACTGAGGCTCAGTTGAGATGCTCAACCAGGTCACAATCTCTTTACACTATTGCCCTCTGGGAGGCGATATAGGACAATAAAAACATGCACAATCAGCCTGTGAAATACTTTCTACCCCAGTGCTGTTATGCAGCTGAATCAATCACAACACCACCTTGTGTAATGTAAAAGAGGAATTCAGTATTCAGCCTTGGTTTTATCATTGTTTAGATTTCTTTCATCCATTTTCTTTCATTTACAAATTTCACTTCAACTAATTTAGTTTTAAATAAAGAAAAGCCTTTGATTGAGAGTGATAAATTTTAACTTGATAATTGAGCGAGGTCTTGCACAACGAGTAGTACGCATGCGCTTGGTCTGCCGAGTGTCACATGATCACAACTGAGCCAGTGGTTCCTCTCTCTCTCGCTGTGGGATTGTAGGTAATCGTCTTCCATGCTAAGGTCTCAATGTGCGTGCGGCACTCCTATAGTCAACATCCGTGCGCACGTGTACTGTTAACTAAAGCATTGTGAATGTGTGTAGCATTTTTTTTTTTTTTTTTTTGTCAAAGTGTCTGTCCTTTAGTAACTGTACTACAGCAACAGCCCCCGTGAAGGAAAGGGTTAAAAAGGCTGTAGCTGTGTGGGAGATTAAGCAGAGAGGCCTTCCAGTAGAGAGCAGTAATTTCGTATGTCTATGTGTGAAAGTCGTTCTACACAATAACCCCCGCTCCTCCTCTCCCTCCTTCCTTCTTCTTCTGTCTTCTCACTTCGGGTCACACCAGCCAAGATTCTTTTCAAAGATAAAGTGCATATTAATTTGTTTTATTTTGTATTCATTGTTTTTATATGAATGTTTTTGTGTTATGGACTTAATCATCTGAGTTTCCATGATTTCTTATGAGGCATTTCGCTTTGATATACAAGTGTTTTGGATTACAAGCATGCTTCTGGACTAAATTATGCTCAAATTTAACAGCAATCACGTACTTAGAGGAGGAATTTAACCAAGTAAATTTTTTACTTCATTACTGTACTAAAGTTCCTCTATATGAAGGAGGGAGGAGGAGGGAGGCTACTGTGTTAAAATAAACAGTACACGCGTGCACGGATGTTGACTATACAAGTGACGCACACACTGAGACCGAGCATGGGAGATGATTATCCATAATCCCACAGCGCGAGAAAGAGAGAAGACCCATCAGCTCAGTTGTGATCACGTGGCGCTAGATAAACCGCATGCCTACTGCTCGTCCTGCAAAACACTCACAATCCAAGCTTCCATTTTATCAGGTTTTCCAAATCTGAAATGGAGACGGTTGTAGACAGTGATTAAACAGTGCTTTCGTAGTTGTAGTTGTTTGGTCTTGTAACTAAAGTATGACTAAAATGTGTTTCTGTCCTTGTTCAGGCACCAGAATCCTACAAAAATGTAACTGATGTGGTGGACACGTGCCACGATGCTGGAATCAGCAAGAAGGCCATCAAGCTTCGACCCATTGCTGTGATTAAGGGTTAAACGTGAACACATAAGAACCATCAGTGAATGGTTAACCCGAAAGACCGTGCCCGTGGGCAGATTAATAGAACAGGTGATTTGGGAACAGGAATGGTGTGTCTATTTCTCTTGGGGATGTTTTCTGAACATCCTTTGTACAGGAAAGACTTTTGCATATGTGTGCATCGCATCGTACGGAGAGAGCGCTTTTTCACTCGATTAGGAAAAGTTCATTATGATTTTTGTTTGTAATTTGTTCCCAACAGCGTTATTGCTCTAAAAGCGAGTGGCTGAAATTATTATTTTTGTTTTGTTTTAGTTAAGATTAAAGATTTATTTTGTGAAATAAACAAATAATGAAAATGGAAATAAAAACTTCAGTGATCGAGCAACTGCTCTGCTTCTTAATTTGTACTGCAAACATTTGTGTGCGTCACTTTCCCTGGTGGTGGCGTCATGTCATGTCAGGCACAGTAACAGGAAAGTAAGTTTTCCAATATTTAATAGATTTTTAGCACTAAATAAATAATTCCAGCTCTGTTTCTTGTGTGTTTTGTTTACACTGCCACATGGATTGCTTGAGTCTCTACAGACAGGAAACACTGAGCCTGTAGTCTTCTATTTACGTACATTCTAGACTACCATGGTGGTTTCTTTCTGTGACTAGTGGAGTTTTTCCTGTGTCCTAGAAGTTGTTCACTTGAACAAAAGGAACAACTCTAGTCAACAGAGGGTATGGCTGCCTGACACTGTGGAGAGCAGAAGAAAAAAAGTAGAGTAGTTGATTTGCTATGTAGCCATGCAGCAGCATTATGATGTGCAGTACAGCAGCCTTGCATGTAACAAGGTTATAGTATAGGTTTTTGTGTGCGTGTGTGTGTGTGTATATATACATTTATAATGTATTGATCCTGAGGGAAATTTAAGAAATAAACCATAGATTGTGGGTTGATCCCTGTTCATGAGGCTGGAGCCTTGCTACTTGGCCTTCACGCCTGTCGCATACTTCTACAGCAAGGCATTCCTAGCTAAAGACAGATGAAATGCCAGAGTCAGTTATCCTGTGAATCCTGGATATCATTTGACTAGTGAGGAAATATTGATCATGGATCATGGATGTGAAAATGGATCTGCAAAGGCCATATTACAACACTTGTATGGCTGTAGGTCTCTGCACTCCACATGTGCAACAGTGAGGCTTGAGTGCCCATGAATCTGTTGATGGTTCACCAATCATCTTTTGGTAGGTACTTAGCACAGTCATCTTCATCAACTTCAAGTTCTTCTATTCAGTTTACAAGATTAACTTGATTTACCTTGCCCCTTGGCCATCATGTCTTTAAAATACTCTGACTCTGTATTCAATTCCATTTTATTTGTATAGCGCTTTTAACAATTGACATTGTCGCAAAGCAGCTTTACACAATCAAAAGAAGCAAGTTTCAGTGCTGTGTATCCTCCACCTACTCCCAAAAAAAAGAAGCCTTTGTGAAGCCAAACATTGAGAGGTCATTATCCCCCTTCAGCAATTTATCTAAGCTCATTCCCAGGATCAGACAGATTAGTGTTACAAATCCTCTGGTCTCCAAAAGGAAATCATGTCAGTGTAAGGTCAGAAATGCAGGGAAGTAGAATGGTATTATGCAGGTGTCCATGGTTCCATGACTGAAGAAAAGGCAAAAGGCAAAGACTTTGCTATGAGAACCTCAGCTAGGGTCTTTATTCATTAATCAGTAGGTGAGGTCTGAGTAAGTTTGCCCAGTGCAATTGTAAGAGGTCTATGCTACAGACTGAGGTGGAAAGAGTACTAAAATTTTGTACTCAAGTAAAAGTACTGTGAAGGAACACCTTTGTATACTAAAAGCTGTTGTCTTTCTTGTGCTTGAAAATCAAAGTGATCACTTAAATATGGCGTCACGTTCCAGTCTAGTGTCGCCGAACAGCAAGAGAATGGTTCAGGGTTCTATTATAAACTGTATGGAAATGGTGGTATATGGCAGAAAGAACTAGATCCAGTCATTAACTGATGAAATAATGAGGTTTGTATTGCTTTCTCAGACCAAACACACACACACACACACACACACACACACACACACACACACACACACAGAACAGGAGGAGGATCAGATTCAGGGTGGACCCAGGCTAGATTACCTGCAAAAAAAAATTTTTTTTTAAATACAAAAAAAATACAGGTCCCTTCCCTGACTCCCTAAACCAAAAACAGTGAATAAATTCCCTCTTCCCAAAATAAATGGCAGCCACGCCCCTACTACTGCTGAGTGCACAAACATACAGTGAAATTATCTACAAATACATACAAAGAGAAACCAAAGCAATAATCAAAGTCAATGGAGGCAAAAAGTCACAACCAAATCTCAAAACGCCAAAATCACAATCTCTCTCCCGCGTCTCTCCGGTTTATATCTGGTGGCGCTGGTTGATGACGTCACTGTCAGGGCGGAAGCGGCCGTGTGGAAGGTCAGGTAGATGCCGATGTGAGGAAACAGTCAGAAAACCCGGAGTGGAGTCCGGAGCGGCGCGCGACCAGGACACGAGACACACGCGCGATATAGATTTTTATTATTATTATTGTATTTTCATTCATTTGTTTAACTCAGTAGCGAATATGATTTAAAATGTAGCGAATTACAAAACTTCAAACAAAACATACTTAAGTAAAAGTAAAATTACAGATTTTAAAAACTACTTTAAAAAGTACACAAAAAAAATACGCAATAACAGTAACGCGAGTAAATGCAATTCGTTACTTTCCACCTCTGGCTACAGATTTTTAGAAAGGTCTGGAAAAAGAAATTTACAACTCCACCATTTACAAGTCAAATAATGACACGCCCTGCAATCATTCATAAATCAGTGAATTTCCAAAACAAATTTTCTAAATATAAATGGGGGAACATAATGTACATAGACTACTTGTGTAATCTTTTAACTCTTATTGGCAATGATGCCTTATTAATGGCAATGATATGGGATTCCAGAGAGCATGGAATAAAAA
This sequence comes from Clarias batrachus, assembly GCA_003987875.1. NCBI lineage: Eukaryota > Metazoa > Chordata > Actinopteri > Siluriformes > Clariidae > Clarias > Clarias batrachus. The sequence continues at coordinate 103,945 of QMIH01001095.1, read as the reverse complement.
ACTAACCAAATATTTTTATGTGCATCTATACCAAATATTTCAATACTCAGTACACTGAAAATAAGCATGAGAGAGAGTTAGCTTTACTCTCAACACCAGACAGCAAAAAAAAAACAAAAAAACTTTTACATTAATTTATATTTTATAACTGGGTTCTCTTGAAAACCTGAACAGAAGTTATGTATAAATCATGGTTTAAAAAAAATAAAAAATTCACAAAGAAATTGTGTTTAGTATTTAGTTGACGGTTGGTAAAGTTACTCTGGAGTCTCAGGACCAAAAAGAACGTGAAGGTTAAATATAGTTAGTTTATTTATTTACTAGAAAATCCACTAGTACTCAAGTTTCTCCTTCCTTAAACATTTTAACATACTTTAAAAAGGTTTACAAAAAAAAAAAAGCTTCCATGTTTTCCCTATATGGCGATTTTTTTAATGTTGTCTGCACATGATCAGAAAGATTCTGAATGTGATTGCCATCAATAACAATTTCCTAATGTATACTGGTGATTCTTACTGTATGTACAATTTACAAGGTGTAGTATGAATGAGACCCCGAGTCAGGCTCCAGAGGTTTAGGCTCTGCTGTAGCTCTCGGAGGTGATCGATACCAAGTGCTTTTTGGTTATAAGCATATTTAGTGAATAAGGCAATATATTAAATCAACACAAACACTGGTTTATATTTTTATACACACTTTATTGGAAGTGACAAATGTAGGGCCAAGGAACTGAAAGGATTTCAAAAATAAGACTAGGTAGAGATTTGCCTGGAACTAAATGAAATGTCGATATCTGCATTTATTTGACACGTTTCTAGATTTAGGAGCTGGTAACAGTGCAGTATCTGTTTAAGTATTTAGGTTAAAAAAAAAAAAAAAAAAAAAGCTCTGGAAAAAAACAAACGGAGAATGTTATGTGTTATGTTGATCCATAAGGAACCACCAGGGACGATGTTAGCAGAGCTGCTCAGTCGCATTTGATATCCCAGACTGTTTCCCATGCAACGTGGATATAAAAGCATTCTGAGGGTAAAACGTATGTAAAGTGTTTGATGTGTAGGTCATTTAAATTCATTTCACTTCAAAAGCATACCACTACTTTATACAGTAAATAAAGTACATAGTACACATGTATTGCTGTTCTGCAGCGCTCATGTTTTACTTCCCAAGTGGCAGGAAACCGATTTCCAAATCATTACGTAGTCATTAGCTGTTTGAACAGAATATGTTCTCAATTGCTTAAAAAAAAACATCAGTTCAGAAGGGTCAAATTTTCGAACTGCATCAAGCAAAGAAAACTAAGGATATTTTAAATCACTGAAACTGGGCAAAGAACGGTTCAGCACTTTCAAAACCTGGAAGGGTAGTGCAGAACTATCAGCTTTGTTGCTTTTTATAAAAGATAATCACGTGAAGACCTAGAGTTGCATAGTAAAAAAAACAAACAAAAAAAAAAAACAGCTATGTTTAATAGTGAAAGTTTGAGCATTTCTATACACACAACGCAATGAGAATACTCAGGATTGGGACTAAACAGATGTGTGGCTAAAAGAAAACCACTTAATAGGAGAAGAAAAAAGCTAGGGAGCATAAAGTTTGGACTTTGGAGCAATGAAAAAAGGTCATGTGGGAAGATGAGTTGAGATTGGCCCTATTCCAGAGCGATCGGTACATCAGGGTATGAAGGGATCGACCCATCATGCCCACTACTGTACAAGCCGAGTGTCTGGAGACACTATTATGATCTGGGGTTGCTGGTTTAGGGTCAGCAGCATTATGTGGCGATAAAATGAAGTCAGCTGATGACCAGAATGTACTGAATGCCATATCACATTCATGGTGTTTTGATTCCCTGACGTCAGAGGCATTTTCCAGGAGTCAAAACATCAAAGAACGTTACTGGGAGCAAGAGGAATCATTTTCACAAATGAACCGGCCACGACATTTGTGTGCTGTAATCAAGGCCAAAAATCGAAGAGTGCACAACATTTTTTTTAGCCAGGCAAATATCAGACGAGTTAAACTTGAAAAGAAAAACTGAGCTGTTCCTTGGGAGATTGTATCCACACCGTGTCAGAACCATGTATAGTTTACAAGGTTTACCGTTTCATTCTCTTTTGTTACGCTACCTATACAAACTCAAGATCAACTTACAGAGTCAGGATTTTTTTTAAAAAAATGACTGATTACATGATTGCATGTTTTTATTTAAATTGCATTAGTCCTAACATTGAATTTAAGCATTGTGTACATGGTAACATTTTTAAGCTTTTCTTCCCTCCCCACACTTTCCCACATTTTCTCATCTATTTGGCCAGTTCCAATACACCAGCAGCTACACTCAACTTTCAACACGGAAGCTACCAACCAGTGAGGGTGAAGGCTAACATGTGTCCTTAGAGACACTATTTTTGCAACTACTGCTCAGGTATGACCGCATAATGTAGTTAGGAAAGTGCTATCCACCCTCTTCTACATAGCTGAGCACCCTGATGCCAATAACTGGCTAGTATTTCTGTAACTGACATGGGGAGAGAGATTATGCCAGTCCCACACAGATGCCAGTAGCTAGCACTGGAATTTGAAAATGCAATGTTGTGAAAACTCTTTTCTAAATTACATTTTTGAGATTTGAGAATTTTCAACATGCAACCTGCAGATTGTGACTCTAGGATACTGACTATTGCCAACAACAACAACAACAAAAACTTAGTTATAATGTTAATTGCAAAAAGCAAACAAAACAAAAAGTCACTTTACAGCAGCTGAAACATCACCATGAACAACACCAGCTCAGAGCTTGCTGATGTAAAGTTGTACAGTTTAAACACCGACAGCAGACATTGGTTAATTCCTCAGGATGCAAGCTGTAAAATGATTTAAACTGAACATGCTTCTCATGTGTTTCTACATTCAGGGCAAATGCCAGGAAGCTGCATTAATGCAGATCAGTGATGCACTGTACAATTTAAAAGTGTTAATCTGCATTTAATATGCCATGAATGGGGGGTAGAACTGTTTATCTTTTTCACACCATAGGTTTTCATATCTAGAACAGCACTTTCATATTTCCAGTCGCTTCAAAATAAAAACTAAATGCTCCTATTTTATGACATAAAAAAAAATTTAATTAAATCATCTCAGCACGGCTCTCATGTCCTGCTAACTTATCACAGAAACCTCGTTTCAACCGCTCAAATATATAACCTCTACTCAAATATAAAACCTCTATAGGTTTTTTTTAATCCCTACATATTTGTTAAACCATTTAAGCGTGCTGACAAATACAAAATATTACGGTAATCATAGTCCATATTTGTAAGCGCCAAAATATTTTGTTGTTCAGGACAAAATGTGTCTCTCCAAAACATCAACCTGTGGTTCACTCTTCGCTCTCTGCCTGGTCCATTTGGCCAATCACAGACGTCTGTCTCCCAGGTGGAGAGTACGACTCTGATTGGTGAGGACGAGCGAGCTCCCACCGAACCAGAGTCCTGTAATCGGCACCATGTTTCCCCCTTGGAGCGGAGATGTTAACCACAGTTAAGCTTCTCCCTTTAAGTGCAAAAGCAGCTTCTATTCTAAGCTGGGTCCTTTTGTTGTACGGTCTTGAACTCATTGTGGCGTTACAGCTTAGCTTGCTGAAAGAAGGCCTGAGTGGACAGACAAACGCGCATGTTACTCATGTAGTAATTTGTAGCAGCAAAGTCCTAACCTTGTACAACATTAACTAGCATGAATACAATAAATGAGAGAATGAAGAAGCAATAAGATACCTTCATGTAGTTTTTCAGAACTTTGGTGTCAGGCTGCTGCAGCACTTGACAGAGTTCCTATGGGTTTAAGAATGCAAAACCAAAAATCAATAAAATAAACTTTGCACATGTTTCTCCAATGACAACCAGCAGTGTAAAAGGTACCTGCGTGATCTCGGGTGAGACTTGCAGAGATGGCAGGTACTCCTGCTGCAGAAACTGAATAAACTCTGGCCCCTAGTGCAAAACACAAACGACTACGTAAAGAAATGACATTACATAGTCAAACAATGGTTTCATTCATTTATTTATTTATTTATTTATTTATTTATTTATTTATTTATACCAACAGACTTCCTATAGTTAAATAAGGTAAAAGTTTAAAGTTCCTTAACTCACCCTCTTGAGATGAATCATTTTCAGTGTCAGTGTACACTCGGACAAGGTCTGAAACACACACATCATACAGATCAATCATGCGACTTTTCATCCTTAATAATAAGTCTGTATCTCATCAGCTTTTATAGTTCACCGAGACCTACCAGGATAGTCTGTGCATCTGACAGATCAAAGGTCGGTTTGAGAGGAGCCAAGAAGCATGCTGGGAGAATGTGTTTGTAAATGAAGTCTGGGAACCCAACTAAACCGTCTTTACCCCCTGTGAATGAAACAAAAAGAAGATACAGAATCAGTTACAAACATCAGTTCAACTGAGGATAGAATGAAACCACCAACTCGCTTTGCAAAATCTGACCATTTTGAGATGCATGTTTACATTTACAGTTACAGTGACGCCTCTGTATGTATTTAGAAATAAATTAAATGAGGCTAAGAAACAAAGAAACAACCAAAATGTAAATTATTTTCACAGGTTTCCACAATTTTGGTGTTTGGGTAATTGCATTAAGGCGAGACAATAACTGTTGACAAAGTTACCAGAAGATCTCATTCTCCAGCACACTCATTAAAACGAAACCGCAAAACATCTTTGGAACACACAAAAAATGTCATTAAAAAAAGATGCTTTTAAAAATATTTCTCCATACAAAACTTCTAGAAAAGGTCATTAAAAGAATAATACAATAAACAGTCAATATTTGGTCAAAAAATTGTTTTGCTTGAAAAAAAAAAAATCTAATACTATAATTTACAGCTGGATGTTTTACTAGGCGTGCTGGAGAATACGAGTTGTTCTGGTAACCGTCACACTTGCTCCTCTCAATTTATATGCAAAACCCAGGAGCCTACATCAGTTTTTTTTTTTCTGTGTTTCCCTCTGAAAACTGGTCTGTCATGTAATATGTTGCTTTTCTTATGTGCATGCAAATTCTGTAATCTTTTCTATTCATTATTTTTTAAGGCATCTTTGGAAATAGTGAATGGTTTTGTACATCATAATGCAGACATGATAAACATGTATAGCAACATTTATACTACAGATGATGGCATTTTATGGCCTGACCTTCACTGACCTTCACTGACATTGCATTAATCTGTTTTATGAAGGGAAGGTAGGAGCATTACAACTGCCAGCAGGTGAGGGCTGGACTATAACAGAGCCTTCTAAGGATATTGAGGGTGTGACTCCTCATAGTGAGATACCAAATTCAATGTTTGAAAGAGAACGGCGTTACTTCTGCACCACATGCACTGCATCTTTTTCATGTTTGAAATCGTCCAATGTAGCTTCAGGATTATACTGCTACCTGTTGGGGTTTGGCCTGTTCTAAAATTTATTTTATTTTATGAACAAAGTTTTAAATCCGCTCATGTCCATGTGGACTAGGCCCAAGCAACATTATTTCTGGGTGAATCCCATGCCAACATGCTGACTATTTTGACAGGTTCTTTGAGGTTATGTTGATGATTATAACTTTTTTCCTACTTATGAAAATAGTAAATAGTGCTGTGAATCTTGAGCCACCTCTCAGTTCTTCATATTTTGCTTCCAAAGAGCCAGAATTTCTTGTATTTCTAATGTTGTCTTGAGGAACAGTTCTCCAGGATTCCTGAGAGACTTTTTTTGGGATTTTATTTTCAGTCCATTTCCTGTACCTGAGCGGTTTCAGAGGAATGTTTTTTTGTCAAGCCACACAAGTGACCTATGAATCATTTAGACATAAAAAACATTGAATTTAAGGCCTGAAACAGAGGGAAACAGATGCAGATGATCAGGCCAGTGAGCAGCATACTGGGGGTTCTGAATCCTGAGTGACTGGACCAGACGAGAGCGGGAATTAGGTTGCCCTGGGGTTATTCCATAAAGAACTTTTTTTATTCTTCTTCTTCTTTAGACATTTTGCAGGCAGTCCCCAAAAAAATCTTCTTTAGTTTAATCCACATAATTTAATGTAATATGAAGAAATGAGGGGTGACTTAAGACTTTTAGCTGTACTGTATATACATATATGATATATATAATATGCATCACAGTACTTGCCCAAACTTTTAGAATAACCAAGAAGATATAGCCACCACTGTTACCATTGATAGTGAAACAGCCAGCGGCATTTAGCAGTATTTATATACAAAACGTAATTAATAAAAATTTTTAAAAATCTGATTGAAATGCATAAACCTGCAGTCTCATGCGTCTTAAAATGTGCTTACCCCAGAGCTCCACTAGTCTGGAGAGGATGATGAAACAAGTCTTCTGCGCGACAGGGTCAGGGAAGTCCATAGCTCCCTGAATAATGGTGAACAGCACACGCTCGATATTTTCAGCACCTTTCAGGAAAAAAGATCAAAGTGTAAACCACGTAAAAAATCGTTGCCTCTGTTCTGATGAACCATGTGTTGTGGTAAGAGTGCATGATTGGGACCAAAGGACTCACCCTGGTTGGCCATGACCTCGTTCATCCCGCTGCTGGCGATGGTCTGGATGAAGGTGAAATAGCTCCTCCTCAGCATCTGCTTCTCCAGCGCTGCGGTCTGGTCGTTCTCTTCTGCTGGCCGGGATAACACTTCGAAAATGGCCAGAACCAACGGCATGAAGACCTGCTGCAAGAACGGAGACACCTGACACTACACACAAAACACAGACATGCACACAATTAGAGACCAGCTTTAGAAGACAGTGTTATGACTTACAGGGTTACTGTTTATAGAAAAAATAATTCTATTATTAAGCACATGCTAAGAGGAACATCTGTCATTGTTTGGCTTTTACGATGCGGGTGTTACAGGTCATTTAAAACAATTAAAATCATTATTTTTATTTTTTTTTATTTCTATAGCGCTATTGTCTCAAAGCAGCTTCACAAAATGAAAAGAAAATTTATGGAAGTGTGTATGTGTGATAATGAGAATGTGTCTAGATAATGAGATGGCGACAGACCGCCAGGCATGAAGATTTAAATCTGTTAAAATGTTCTGCAGAGGCTTTATATTAATTATATAACAGTTAGAAAATCACCAACAATACATGCTGGCGTTCCCATATCAGCCCTAAACTCTGGTGTCATGCTCCAGAGAGAGGCATTAATACTTATAGCAGTATTGCATAATAATCTGCACATTAAAAAAAACCAGCACACCTTAAACTTGGCTGTGATTTGGCTGATGAGGGGGATAAACTCCTGCAGGTCCTTGGGCTCACAGTCCTTTAGCATGTGTTCGCTGGCATTGGGGATAAAAGGCAGGACCTCCTCTTCCAGGCAGATGATCATGCGGTGGAGGAAGGAGCGTACAGCGCTGCGCAGCGTGCCCCGCTGGACAGGACAGCTCAATGCAGGCAGGAATGTCTGCAGGCAGTCCAGATAGACCTCGGAGCAGCCGCACAGCTTCACTGTCTGCTTATTACTAAAGGCCTTGCTGGTACGGCTGAGAGAGAGAGAGAGAGAGAGAGAGAGAGAGAGAGAGAGATATGAAAACAGGTAGAGAGGAAACAATAATACAATAAAAATAACACTAGATGCTTGTACTAGACAGTAACTACCCTGGTTTGTTGAATTAGACTGATTAGTAATCCAATCCAAGTTAAGCCTTTATTTGTCGCATATATATTACAGCACAGTGACATCCTTTCTGTGAATATCCCAGTGTTACTGGGGTCAAAGAGCAGGGTCAGCCATGGTACAGCGCCCCCGGAGCAGACGGGCCCTTAACCTTAACGGTGGAACCGGGTGGAGCTGGGGATCGAACCGCTGATCAGTAACTCCGTGCCGTAGCCCTTCAACCAAAATGATTTGCCCCCAGATATTTCAACAACAAAATGCTTCCCACTCTTGTTGTCCGACTTGGGCTATTCCACCTCGTTTTTTTTTCTCTTTCAGTAAACACGTCTAGCTCGTGAGAGGGGAAGGTCTGGAATTATACCTGGCAAAGCCCACTGCATGACTGAGGCAGTCAGCAACAGCTGTCTGTCTCTCCTCGTCGCTCTCCTGAGTGAGCTTGGCCAGGAGCAGGCGGAAAGCCTCCATCAGCGGCGTGAGCAGACTGCGCATCAGCACCTGCTTCCTATCAGCCGGGCTCTCGCCGTTCACGATCAGAACGCCGGCCGTCTCAAACATGAACAGCTGATCGTCGCTGCTCAGGAGAGCGGGGAAACCGTTTTCCTGGAAGAGTGTGAGAGTTAGGCATGAATGTTTTGGGACCCGAGTGCCGGTCTTTGTAATGGGTGGGTGTGCGACACTTACAGGAGGAGTTAATGCCAGGAGGTCTTGTATTCGGCTTAGGATGTCTTCAATATAGGTGTTCATATGTTTACTGATGAAAAAACATAGAAGAAATCATAATGAAAAACATTATGTTTTATTTTATACACACACGCACACAGTCTGACCAAGTTAACCTCGATAAGACTATTAGCATTAACAACATCCTCTTGACAGTCTGTTACAGTTACTCCACTTACTGTAGCGTTTTGATGAACCTGGAGAACAGGTAAGCCACTCTGCTGCGCACCTTCGGACTGCTGTGTCTCAGGCCACGGTGATCCAGAAATGCCATCTGCACACAACAAACACATACTAGTACGTACCGTTTGCTTTGAGCACCAGGTGGAACATGATGGGCAAATGAAGTTCAAACTCACCAGGACAACTGGAATGTGCTGAGGCTCCACAATGAAGAACTTGTCATAGCGGACAACAGTCTCAAAGAACTCAAGCGTGACGGAGGTGTGCTGGTACTCGCTTACGCCACTAGAGAGGAGCTACACGGGCACAAACACACAATTAAAAAACTAAGCCATTTACTTTAGGAGTAAACAATCCCAACTGGATGTACATTTCTCCAACACCAGGTCTTCACTACACCATTTCTAATGTCCAGATTTATAACACGAAACTACTGTTATGGCAAAATAATCACAACTAAAAGTAGAGCATAGGTATTTCAAGAGCTGTTTAAACTCGTGAACTTGTCAGATTGCCGGTGAGGAATGCGTCTTTTCATCTCACCGTCCTCATCATGTCCTGTAGAGTGCTGGCTTTTGTGGCGTCGCCGCTGAAATGAGCTCCATGTGACGCGGGTAGTGCTTCTCCCAGCATGTAAAACAAGCGGATCGCTACCTCCACCTCCATGAACCGGGCTGTTTGCCAGCTCCTACACACACACACACACACACACACACACACACACACACACACACACACACACACACACACACACTCTCCTCCTTG